>JBCEWB010036583.1:0-31732 GCA_039654565.1 Peronia peronii | reverse complement strand
AACTTTCTAGCGCAACTTTTGCTGATTTCCAGCACAACTTTTGAGCATTTTTTTCACAACTTTCTGGGGGGCCAGATGTATGTATAAAGTTGGACATGAATTTTAATTCAGAATAACAATCATGAAAATAAAATGGCATTCATTCAATACATTTTTGTGTTCCTGAAAAGAGCATTACTTCACCTCTAATAGGAACATTTTGGAGAATTATTATTTCAACCTTCTTACAAAATGCAAGTATGAAATGGCTCTCATCCTTTAAGACAAAATCTAGTTTGAGATGACTTAGCCCAGTTTAACATGTTCATTACACAATCAGAACGACTTCAAATGACTGAGAGCATGCTGACTCTTTGAGATGAGAAAATAATTCTAAAGCACAAACTTTTCATGTAGTCCAATATTCAGTCCACCAAAATAATGATCCTATAACAAGGATATGGAAATTTCAACTACTGTCTATGACGAATTATTATTTCTTTTCTTCAAAACTACTCCCTGTTTTAGAGGGTCAAGTTCACTTTGAATTGTCATGTCACATTATAGTTTAGCTAGAAATCGAGTGACAAAACAACCTACCTCAGCTGCAACAGTTTCCCAGAAGCTGGGTGAGTGGTAAGGGTAGTGCCCAGACTGTAGGTGTGATATCCCTGAAGAACATCACTGGTTTCCTCCTTGTACTCATGAGGGACAACAGTTGTACGCAGGACTTTGAAGGCAGCTGGATCTGTTTTACGTAGAAAGTCAGCTGCATGAAATCCATCCACGAGCAAAGTTTCTCCCCCAGAACCTGTGTGCTCAAGGCATTGAAACACTTGAATTCTGACAGAAGAGAAATCAACAGGAATGTTTGGCATGCATTTCCTGCCAAAAAGAAATCAACAGGAATGTTTGGCATACATTTCCTGTCAAAAAGAGTCGGATGCAAAGTATTTTCAGCAAAAAATACTACTAACTTAAAGATAGATTCTAAAACGGTTAATACAAAATTTGCCAGGAATGGAAAACCTTTCGCATTATCGCTATTTTGCAATAATTGAGAAGACCATTCTGAAAAAGGGAATACAACCCTGAATGCGTTTCATTCACATTCATAGACATATGATACTGTATATCAATAGTATATCTATGGTTCAATTACATTATTATCTCCCCTGAAAGAGAGATTGTCACTAGTCAAAGTTGAGTTCGGAATGTCATTAATGTACTTTCTGCAGATGCCAGACTTTTTCAGCAAAACTTCACCAATTTCATCAGTCCTTTTGAACTCCACCGATAAATCTATTCTCATACGCCGTGACATGGTTAGTCTCGATGAATTCATTATTAGGCCCAGATTTATAGTCAATTTCAAGTGCCAGGTCAATAGATCTTCATGGTTTTCAGCAGGAAATTGAAGAAAACTCACCGACTTCTCAATATTGCTTCTCAAGAAAGACTGACAAGTACAACTGAAAACAAAGACCAGTTTATCCTCTGATACTGTGGTTATGTGGCTATAAATAGGTACAAAATCGTAATAGCCTCGTACAACACACCATAGGCCTAGTTCAAACACTCGATTTCTTTAACTTTGTGAACTGTCAAGTGATAGAGACACAATGCTCTTTTAGCTATCTTGTGGAATACATTGCATTGTAAACAATTTATACATCATAGGTGCTACTGTGCAACATGAGAGTGTAACAACAATGTCAAACAAGACAAGAAGATGGAGTGATTAACTCTTGGTGCATCTAAATTGTGGAGGCAGTGCTTTTTTGTCTTTTGTTCACAATGTGATTTCAGCCACCATGTGATATGGCCAGGCTTTTAGCTGCATGAAGATTCATAATGAACCCAATGATTTGTGCTATTAACTACTTTTTCTCACAATATCTCAAACATGGTGAAAATGATTTATGCTGTTAAAACCCTAGAGCAGAGATGACATGACATGCTAACCCTGCAGGTGTTGTGAGATAGGTAGTGTCTGTGTGAGCCCCCAGCTGCAGTGTGGAGTAGGCTGTGTCACTGCGGGCAGCATTGGCTGTGAATGACCACATCCTGCCAAACATAGTCTCCAGAATAAAACTGATTCTCTCCACGGCTTCTTGTGTGCCCTCTATGTTTGCTGGAGCCTGCAGCAAATAATACAACAATAAAATAAATATGTGAATAAAAGTCTATCAGCCTGAAAGAAATGCACATACACACATCATCACACCCACATAAATAGGCAAAAAAACCACAAACAAACAACTATAATTTTTAAAAAATCACCACTCTACATACTGATGACTGACAGAACTCTTCCCCAGTTTGAATGAAATTGGCTATGGTAGACTGATGACATAAGCAAAAACAAATTTAATGTTATTAAATGACATTTTCTTCACGTACCAGTTTGATGCAATCTTAGAAAAATTTTTTTACAACTCTGAGAGAGCAATTAGGAAAAAAACTGAACATTTTTTTTCTATATATAATAAGAATAAAGAGTAAACTTGATTGTTCGTAAAATATGTTTATCTTTATGAAGCTTGAACTTTTCAACTATTGAGCATTTTGCCAATGTTTCAGGATGAAAACAGTAAAATGATAAAACAGATTTTTCTAATTTTGATTGCCGCCACACCACACATGGCACAGGTGTACTGATTTAGATATCAGATGTAATAGGGGCCAGATGTGGTGTGTAATGGTAGAAACCTATGGCTTGGTTGACAATTTCAGGGGCGAAACACAAGCTTTTCTTTGCTAGGACCTATAGCAGGCAACCCCCCCCCACACAAAATATAACAAACATGCATTGTATGTACAGCGACATTGATAATATGATGTTGGCTGTGGGTTGGGATTTGTTTTTTGTTTTTTTTTACCTGTGTGCCTGATGACAGTCCCAGGAAAACAAAAGCTTGCACATCATCCATGTGTTGAGCCATCAAGTTATAGTGTCGCCTTGACACATCACACCAAGCTTATATTTAAATTCTTGCCCTGATCCTTCTACAACTTTTTGTTCCCATTACTTGAATCATACACAGAATTACAAAAAGGTTTGGAAATGAGATAAACAAGTTGGTCGACTTACTTTATCCACAATTGCAAATCCGTATTCCACAAGATTACTCAAGGTCTGCTTCAAGCCACTTTCAGTTGTCATGTAGTCTTTATAAGACACTGCTGGCAACCTCTCTGCTTCAAGATTTTTGTCCCACAATTTCTGTTCTTTCGTGTAGAAATGTCCAGGATAGAAATTCTCCACCAGGAAGTCGAAAGTGAACTCTGAAACATGTCCGTCTGGCCCTAAATGAGAATCAAATGCAATACATGTGAAAAATATAATTGTGTACCTCTTTATCTCTAATAATAATAATACTTATCATGAATAGCATTTGTCTTGTGACCAGGGCAAATGAGTCGGAAGTCGTGCCGTGTGATAGAGATCCAAGGCTGTTTTTGATCGTTTTTAACTATTTTCCGTCTAAGATACTAAATTTGTTTTTTCCCACAAAATGACAATTTAACCTTTTCTAAACCTGAAAAAAAAAAAAATTTGGTATCATAGTCGGAAAATAGTAAAAAATGGTAAAAAACAACTGTAACTCGAAATCACCCGGCGCGACTTCCGACTCATTTGCCCTGGGCGCAAGACATTTACATAGTGCCTCACCCCGAAGGGCTCAAAGCGCTCTAAAGGGCCACATTATTTTACAGCCACAAATATGTGTCAATACAAATAGTATACATACACAGTCATAATATGACATACAAGCATGATCAGAGATACGTTCCCATACATAATAATTCAATATAAGCCAAAGACACAATTTTAATTTGTAGACATGATGGACAACTATCTCATAGGAATAGATGGAATCGTTACACAATACTTGATGAACAAGTATGTTTCTAGTGACGCTGTAAACGCAAAAGAGCATGATACTCTGGAAAAGTCCATCATGCATAACAGTTACAGCATCGATGGAGCACCTTGTTATATAAAACACACTCTCCATTTGCTGCTCAGTTTCCACTGCAATGACATTTTATCATGTGAAAGAATTTGCTTGATACTACAAAATCGGATGTTGCAAAATCGATATTAAAGAAAAGAGTACGCAGTCCCGCTTTATTTCTTTATGCTTTATTCTAATAAAATCTCAGAATTTGCGAAATGCCAGTTCTTCCGATCTTGCCCACAAAGAAATAATTTTCCCAGAAAGTGACGAGTAAAACCACGTGGTGGCATGCCAAGATGGTTAAACTGAGTGCGTGACGAGCTTATCAACCACTCCTAACAATGCCCGCTGGCTCCAATTACACATTGATGGTTAAAGGCGAGACAACATTAGGCGATACTCATGCAATAGGTTAGGCCCAAGTAAAGCAACCTGGAGTGGGCATGGTGTACCTTTGTACACACAGGTGGAAAAATAAAGCTGTTTGGGCAGGGCGTGCCAGGTGGGGGAGACGAGGAATAATCTTTAACTTTAATGTGTTGAGGAATGTTCTGCCAAACATAACATGTGCAGACAATGGTTTGGGAGTGGTCATCAATTAAACTGCATTTATTACTTAGACTAACCTACAGTACATTACTCTAGCTTTCAGCGCAGATTAAAAATGTAAAAGAGGAAAAATAAAACAAAAAATAAGAAATAATTACAAATGAATGAAACAAATTGAAAAACGCATGTACAGGCTCTGTAAGGGGATGCTTATCAGGGGAAATAATTAACAGTAATGTTGTCAATGTATGGTTCACCTCCCTTGTTTGATGGTCTCTGATGGATATCAAAAAATTCTGATATTAAGAAATAAAAGTCCTGGTCCCTTCAATTTCCTAATATCAAAGTTCCACTGTAGTCTCTTAAAATTACCAGCACTATTTGGTCTTTTTGATCAATCATCTATCATAATGATGCCAACAGCAATGTCAACATATGAATTCTCCATATTTGTTGAAAGTCAACACATTTCTATGATAATCAGATGTGATTATTGACTCATCATTATACTGTGGGGACACACAATAGAAATGAGACATCCTTATTTCTACTTACAACTTACAGGTTACTTGAATGCTGTTACTGTCCTCTAGCAATTCAGCACTCAATGGTGTCAAGTCTTTCATCAACAAGTCTGGGTCGGCATTCTTCTGATCGGTATCATGATTGTAATACCTCTGGGAGCGGCAATGATCTCGAAGCCAGATGTAAGGTATGTCCAGTTGATCCGTCGAGGACTGGAGCGTTAGATAACCATTCTTCTGATTTGTAGATATTTTATAGGCGGTATTTACAATGTTTGAAGAATGGAAATATGTACAACCAGAGTTTCTCAGCCTCTGTTCAGGATTAATTGATTGACAGCTCTGTATTCTATTGTCTGAGCCCATACAGCACAGGGCACTACTATGCCTTGAGAAATGGAAAAGTGTATTATCTGAATGACTGCATAGCTGTAATTGTCTTTGTAAGCATAAAGGCACAATAGAATGATATGTAAGAGCAGCTGAGCTTGTCTGGCTCAAACTCCTATCTTTGATTAAATGAAGTGATCCTGATGAATGGGGTGTTTTCCTGATGTTTCTGTGTAGCTGATGAATCGTTCTCCAAAACCAAAAGCGTTGCATTGTTGACTGTGTACAATTCGTGTCTGTAACAGAAAACACGTTGTTAACATGTCTTCACAGAAAGTAAATTATCAACATGTCCTACAACGACTTAAAAGGGTGAACTCTTTTACAAAAAGAAAAATGAAAAATCGGCAAACAGAACAAACTTTCATCTTAAAGTAAACCAAAAATGATGGAAGAATGTATAATACATTCATCAGTGAAAATTAATATGCAAACTATACATGAAAACTAAACTCAAAGTTCTCTGGCATAGAAACAATTTTTTATCCCAAACTTGCTGCAAAATGTATGGACTTTGTAGAATAACAAAGCTATAATAAATTACTATAGTAAATAAAGAGCAGAAAATAAGTGGTTGTAGAGTTACGCTAACAACTCTAGCACTGTGGATCCTGTACAATGTTTATCAACTATTACCATGAAATGCACTATGACAGTACTACAGCAGTACAGGATACTTGTATCTGAAATCTTGTGACTGCACAGTTATCTACTGGTCACAGCAATAACTTAATGACCCAAATTAGGAAACTGCTCTGGCCTTCATGATAGGCTACTCTCACATCTCCCAATTTGTGTGAGATAAGCTGAAATTTATCATGCTCTGGGGTCAAAATGTCAAGTCAGATAATTAAAACACACAGGCATGCTATAACATGTTACTGAATTCTTTCAACCCTCTCCTCAAAAGTGGGAGAAAATAGTGATTGAAAGATAATACTGAATGGGTGTAATTAAAATCCTGCAATCATTTGCTGGGGGGTCACATAAAAAGTCACTGCTTTTCACACTGCGCCCACTGAAAACCACAATGCGTCGATCAATTAGAATACTTGGACTTGCTGATGAAACATCCAATTCTTTAAAAAAACAAACAAACAAAACAAAACAAAAAAAGTGAGACAAAACAGCATTACTAAGGCAATATTAATTTGACACTGTCTGATTAAATTCTCTGAGTGCAATATTGGGGGAGGGGAAGAGGGGGGTGGAGGTATCTAGAAGAAAAGTCATCTCTTTTTGTGCGTCCACTGAAATTACAATACAAGAAATCCATATTTCACTCATAAGAATGGTCTACTCGAATCATGTATCCCAGGCAGACAACAAGTCTTCAATAAGAGCTACCTAATTATGAAAGTGTCACGTGATCGCTCTTTTACACTTTAGCCTCAATGAATAAATTTAAAAAAAAAAAAACTGTTTAAAATATTTTATAGGCTGGTGGCCCACTATAACTAATACCTCACTATTCTGTGGAAAAGCATACCAAACTCAGAGGTTCAGAACAGGACACAGTGACAAAATTATTGTGATGAGACTATCCCAGTGCCAAGAATTATTTTTTGTGGTAGCGAGACATTATCAACTCATCTCACACTGGACAAATCTGACCTACTGTGACTGCACTGTGCTCTTGCACATTGGATTTAGTTTTCTCTGTTGCTGAGAAAACCACATAGACATTGTGAACATTGACCCAAACTGTGGGGCTGTCCTATCCTATTGAGATTTATGCAACTTTTTGGAATGGGACAAAATGGGATCTAACAGGACTGGACCATCCAAGGCCATTTCTGCTGTAGCGCGGATTTTACGTTTTAGTTAAACGTAAGCTTTGAGATGTAAAATAAATTAATCATGATAACAGAGAGCATTAATATATCATTATTCAAACAGACCCAAACGGGACATGCAGAGATGATCTCAGAAGCATACCACAAGGTGGCTGCCTGTTAGGGGTCTAAATCTTACCAATCTAATCTTCTCAATTAAAATGAAGTAATAGAGACACAAGAATGAGGGAAGTGAAAGTAATTCTAATACTTCCATTGTAAAATAATTAAAACATGAGTGAAATGCTACTTGATTTAAATTTGGAAAAACACCCATTGTTCAGTTACAAATTTACTGCCTATCCCGTGCAGTTCAGATGAATGGATAATGTTTCAAACATATTAAATAATTAACAATAAAAGATCAAGCAAGGTAAAGTGACAATGACATGTAACATCGACACTTTTCTGAATCAGGTCATCTGTAATCAGAGAAAGAATCACTTACCTAGTGGGGCAAGGTGGATGGCTGGGGCATTGGTTTCGGATCATATCCAATCCTTGCGTGAATTATCTCCAAGCGGCTTTTAGCTGAACACATTTCTGGAGTGAGAGCTGAGTCACTTTTGGCTGATCTAGCAGCACTGTCACGTTCTCGTTGTTTCTTCGCAGCTTCATATTCATCTAAGTCAGCAATTTTCAGCTCAACACGAGTGGGTTTCCGTCTCAACATGACTTATGTGTGTGTCCTTAAAAATACTGCAATATCATGTCACCATGAGTCCACAGTTTTAATAATGATGGGCACAGCATATTAAACATTGTATCTGATAATCATGCTTATGGCATCCTATTTTTCCCTCTGAAGATGTTAAATATGGAACACTGAATACATGAAGGAGGGAAACAGATTACAAATAAATAGATCTTTTAAAGAGAATTAAGCTCCATTTTGGTTGCTCTCACGGCATGTTTTCAAGACATTTAGCTCAAATTTCCTGTGAGAAATGTTTGTTAAGGAATTGATGGGATTTTTGGATGCGAATCTTATCCAAGCATTGTGCATGGTACATGTTTAATGATTTTTCTTTTTTATGTCCCTTTTTCTTATTATCTTGAAAAATTACAATGAATCAAGCTGTTCATAATTTTAGTCTACCAAGCATGACGGGAAAATTAAAAAAAACAAAGTTGGACAGATGGCACACAGTCAATGTTCAAAGCTCTTTCATCAGAATGCTGCATGCTGTGTAAAGATAGTTATGTTCCCCTGCTCCTCTAACACTAATAGGAGAATAGGCCTCATATCCTATCAAGTTGTTTTTAAAAATAAAATAACGAAATGGCTGAATGAAATCAAATTAAATTCACCTGAACAAAGAGGAACAGGACAAAACAACCAACACTTTTTTTTTGGTAACAATCAGTTCCAAAATACCAACACTGAAGTGTGCAAACTGGTCATACTTTGGGTGGCACAGCAGTGCCTGGTTCTCCCAAACCATATTTAATTTTAAAAAATCCCCCATGAAGTTTATGGGTCCTTAACTAATTTTCTAAAAGTGCATTATAAAAACACTTTTGTTTCAATCCTGAACTAAATCAACTGAGTTTACAAAAAACAATGAACTCACACACACACAAAAAAAAATGAAAGTAAAGAATAAAAAAAAAAGACATAGCAAATATAATAATACCATTTCAATGATCAAGAGAAAAGTAAAGAGTCACCTTGATTTTATTTTAAAAATAATCCGTTCCCTGATGCTATGGTGAGTACAGTAAATCACTTGATCTGGATCAGGAAAGATTTTAGATGATAATTTTGCCAACAAAGACATTCTGCAGCCACAATTAGACTATTTCGACTGTAATACTAACACACAGCGGTGAACTGCAGTATATGTATATGGCAGTAGTAAGGTAAGGCTAGCAAGACTGAACATGCTCAAAGGTGCTTACGACCAGGCTAAAATCAGGACCGTTCCTCCATTGATTGTTGCTAATGTAAACAAAACCGCTAAAGATTGTTGCCAGAATGCTAGATAGAGAACAAAAGACAACACAACTGGGGGTGAAATCATTAAATGTGGACCATAGTTCCCAATATAAAAGATATGATAAAAACAGCATACTAAAGGCATGAATAAATTTTAATGACCTTCATCTCTAATCAATACTTTAGCCTACCACAGGTATCTAACAAGCCCTCTACCCTTCTAACCCCTAGTTATTCACCTTGAGACTAGACTTGATATAACTCTGACCAAAGTACGTTTAATTTTACATGAAAAAAAAAAAATTTTCTTTTTCAACTTTCTCACTACATGTCTCGAGTCAGTAAACAATGGACAATGTTATGGACGGTTTTAACTTGATTTCATAAGAAGTGGCTAGAAATACTTATTTCCACTCCTTATGTTAATTTACGGTTGTATATTTATTTATTTATCAACTATTAGTTATTTCTTATTTAAATCCTGCATTTAGCTGGAATCTTTTGCGCAAAAAACAAAACAAAACAAACAAAACCAGTATGATGTTTTGACAAAGTGAAATAGTGTGGATCTAATAGAGCAATTAAAATAGCAATAAAAAAAATACGTTACAGTTAATGTACGTCTTTCAACCTCCTGAGGGTGGCCATCTTAGGTGGGAGTCTAGTCCATCTAAGAGCCCACCGCAACTGTGACTGAAATGGAATTTTTTTCACTATAATATACAATTTACCAATCATAGAACCCGGTTCCTTGTTTAAAAAAAAAAAAAAGAGCCCAGGGTCTAGTCGGCCACTCGTGCATTCATGGTGTAATTTGGTGTCAGACTGCCCACTTGAGGGAAATGCATAGCACAAGGCATGTCTATATAAGGGAAAAAGGTGGGATTGAGCAGGGGGGAGATTGAGATTTACATCTCGACTGCACAACCAGAAACACCTGGACTAGCCCATAACCATTTTTTTATTTGTCAGCCATGTGGGACAGCATACTCATGACTGGTTCTGTGTATGACGAGGAATACATTGTCAGTTTCTGATACTGGGTTTAGGCGCAAATATCCACAAGGCAACATGTACCATCGATCTATTATGTTTGCGAATCATTCAACAAAATATTGTCGCAGGGAAATTCACTTGATATATGAAAAAAACTGGACATTATTCATGGGACTAATATAATTATAAACCAAGAAAGGTCTTGAACGAACTGTTAACAAACACACTCTAAAATGGTTAATATGAAATTTGCTGGGAATAGAAAACATTTTACTATTTCTCAAATAGCAATAATACATACAAAATGAACTGCAGCAGGAAATGCAATCCTTGGATGCAGTCTAATTCATTGACATACTTAATATTACAAAATATTAATGATATGTCTATGGAACTGTTTGATCAGGGCTCTGATCTTCAAGATTATAGAAAAAGTCATGTTTAAAATGTTATCTTCTCTCCAGATGTCTGATTTTTTCATTAAACCTTCATCAACTTCATAAATAAGTGTTCTTTTCAACTGCAACACAAATCTGTTCTCTTGTGCTTTGACATGTTTCGTTTCAATGAATTCAATTATTAGACCTATATCTTAATTATATTTACAGTGATAGTTTCAAGTGATACACAGTGGTCTCCCCCTAAGAACCCGGCCGCCGGGAGACAGAAGAAGCGGGCTCTTAGACAGACAGGTCTTAGACAGATTGAAAAGTTATGCAACCTGTTTGACCATGGATTGTCTTCACTACTATGATTAGTTGATTGTTACCGTTAGTTAAAAATTGATCTATGCAAAAAAGTCATGTGTATACTGTAATTAGATCTAACAATTCCTGACCTTCCTTTGAGTATAATTACATCAATAATCAATAATGTCCAGCGTTTAAACATCGAGTGAAGTTCCACATAACGATATTATTGTTGAATGAAAACATAATACCGATATTGCTATGCTACCTTACAGATAATCGTACGCCACCACAAGTGATTCAAGTGTTTACAGACCGACTGAAGTAGCAAAACAACCGACCAGTCAGGAGGCTAAACCTGTATCTCATTATCCACAGAGCTAATTATAAGTGATGTCCCATGTGTTGTCAAACAAAGAAATGCTCACGGGTTAGTCCAGATGTGGCCTGATTATGTAGTCATACATCAACCATCACTTCCACTCCTTTGTCTACCTGTTCCCTCCACCCTCGTCCCCATTTTACTGCACGTCATGTAGCACTGTGCGTTTCTCTCAAGTGGACAATATGACGTGAAATTATACCACAAGTACTTATCTTTGCCTGACACCGGGCCCTTAGGTGGATTTTTTATTTGGGAGCAGGTTCTTAGAGGGGTAAATTATAGAGAAAAAATTCCATTTCACAGCAGAGGCGGGTCCTTAGGTGATCTTCATTATTTTCTGTATGGGACTCTCAATACTATCTCTCAAGAAACACTGACAAGCACGACTGGTTTGGCTGACCAAATGCCTGCAAGTGTGTAATGGTGGAAAAGATAAAGGCCAATCCGTTCTCTGATATCTTAGTTTTCTGCCTTTAAATAACATTGAAGTGTAATGGCCTCGCACAAGCATGTAATATATGTCATATCCTCACACGATACATCATGCTTGATTGGGGCCATGAAAATGTTGAGGTGTGAATTCTGGAGGGTAAAGCATGATATACGGTTGTGCCTCAGCTCTTACTTTCTTATTGTGTCATAGAGCTCGGCGGAACAACACATTATGGGTATCTGATGTTCTCATGGAAGATTTCTTTGTCTGAAGAAATTGATCATTAGGCCTACCCGAGCTTTATCTTGGTTATGCCTCAATATGATAGAAAAATGTGATCTGGGAAATGAAAGTTTTCCACTACAAGAATCGATTTCATAACAGCCCATAGATTTATTTCGTAATAAGAATGAAAAATTACAGCAAAATGACCATTTCGAAAGATTAGTTCATGATAATGCAAATTTTTGTATTAAGGGCTTTTGTAAACCATTTTAAAGTCACAATACACCATAAGCATAGGCACTACTAAAAAACTGTGGTCTCATCCAATGTTAGCATCCACTTGTCTCATAAAAGGATAGATTTAAATACAATTTAAGTTATGCCATAAAAACAGTTGCATGCATAACAGAGTGGTTAGAGCACCTCGGTCAACTATGTCTAGATCCAAAATCAAATGGCACTGGTTCAAATCCCACCCAGTCCCTGAGGGGAAAAAAAAAGGTGGGTGACGGACACCAGGAGTCATAGCCCCGGTGTGGCCGGGGTTCTTGAGGACGTCAGGAAGGCCGAAACATCTAATGAAAGGGCCCACTCTTCCTCTGAAGACTGGCACCTGTTTCGCTCCACCTGAGGAGTTTTACTATCATACGATAAAAAAAACCAGATTTTGTAGCCATGATATATAATATATATAACAAAACTGAGTATCAATACATCCATAAGCTCACTCGTATTTGTGTGAATTGGATGAGATCTCAACATTTAAGAATGCCAAACACACACTGTCAGTGAAAGCTGTTCATATTCCTGTGTGGTAATGACCAACTAATTGCAGCACACTCAGTAAAGACTGTGGTCAGACTGGTTGCATAAATGTGTGCGTGACTGAGAAAAGGGACCACAAGTGCCAAAAATTTTTTTTTTAGTTAAACGCAGTTTTGCATAATATAATCATTCCTTTTTAGTTTCCAAGTTATTTCCTTCAAATATCTTTATTAGTTTCTGAGATACAGGGAGTATTGTAAGCGGGGGGTGCATCACCAGAATTTCAAGAAATAAGTTTCATGTTGTTTCAACCTTCTGCGTCATCTATGCATTGCACCAAAGTAAACATATCATAGCATATTTGAATAGAGCCATCATTTGTGGTGAAATTGATATTTAAAGTTCTTGGATATTTTGAAAATTAACCAACTTACATTTTTTTTTCAAATAGGGGGTGCAGACCACACTTATCACTTTGCATCGAATGTTTCTTTTGACTATTATCTCCTCTCATACCAGATTAAAACAAGTACTCATCACTCTTATCTTTCAAAATAATTTTTAAAAAAACAGCTGCATAGAACCAGGCATACATCTATTTGGTCTGCATGAGGAAAAACTAAGCAGAAATCAGCCATCTTCAATTAACTGGAGTATATTTTATTTTCACAGTTAACAGTTCCAGACATAAAGATCATAGGATATGTACAAACAATACAGTGATTAATTTCAACAGCACATTACTTCATATTATGCAATGCAAAAGAAAGACAATAAACAAAGCAACAAGAATATCAGAAAACCTATTTAACTTCTAAGCACAGTAATTAACGGGCTCGCTGCCCTCCCATCCACACTGACTACTAGTCTAACAGAAAAAGATCACTCTTACACGCAGCTGGCTCTCTGCAGCTATGTTAGACTATAATTATAGTATCATTTGAATTAGAAAATACATCATTATATTCTTGATATATCTAATATTTCAGTAATTATTAATGCTCTGTCTCACAACTCATTCTTCTACAACCTCGCTAGCAGGTATCATACTGATACGCTAAAAGGGACAATAAAATATCACATACAATGAAAATGATCATTCATAAATTATTTTATTTACTGCTGTCTACCTTTCCCTCCACCTTTTCATTTCCCCTTTCCCTGTTCCCCTGATACCCGTGACATTTTCACAGGGGGCTCTTCAGTAAGGCTTGACCCCGGCTCCAAAGAAACATCCGGGAGAGGGGCAACAGAATCCTGATACACTAGTGGAACACAAGGTCTAATATCCTTGTACAAATACCACTTCCTTTTGAGGTCAAGCCCTGCATTAATCAGAGGAGTGGGCATGTCTGTTGGATTCAACTCAGGAGCTTTAGCCTTCAGCAGCAGAAAATTCTGAACTTGTGAAGAGCAAAACTCCTGAGCTCCAACAATTCCAGAGCCAGCCTCAGAATGGAAATGGTGGAAGGCCAAGAGCTGTGGCAGCTTTGTAAAATACTTATCAAGAAAACTAGTCCAATCATAGGCACTAACTAATATTTTACCATGTTCATCAGTACATAACTGGGACACATTTACAAAAGATGACTTCTCAACAACTTTCACAATATCCTGAAGACAGCCCACTTTTATTTTTCTAAACAACCATTTGTTGAGACCAAAGGACCAGTCATAAGCGAATTTGGTGTGGCCAGCCAATAGGAAAGACAAAGTAATTTTGTTATGCCTTCCTGACAAAACCCGCCACTGAATGTACTGCAGCATGGTGTTGTTTTTGTTCTGACCACAACAATTGTCAGCATGTAAATGTACCTCCGTCTCACCAAGGCCATAGTTTTCAAAAAAAAAAAAGTGCAGCAGAGAAACAACACAATTTGCTCCTTTCCCAAAGTTCTAGACCTCATCTAACAAAAAGTTAACCTGTTTTGAGAGACCCTCTGTATGCACACCAAGAAGTCCACACTTTCGTGGGGTTTTAAAGAATATTGGGCCTGGCTGTTGTGGGTCACAAGGATAGTGAACTTGTTGAGCAAAGTCAAAACTGTAATGGTTTTTACCAGGAAAAGAGCATGATTCATGCTCCCCAAGTGTGCAATCTGCTGGCAGATTTCGCTTCACCTCATCCACAACAGAAACATACAGAGAATGCTCTGCAACAGCTTCATTCAGATGCTTAACCATTTCTTGAGCAGCCCGGCTTTTTCTCAAGAGGAAGGTTGGTAGACTTTTGCATCTGAACTGATCTTTGCTGGCAATATCAACACAAGTTTGTTGCTGGCTTCAGATTTGTAACAAAAGGCAATAAGTCATGCCAGACTCTTATGATGAATGACCTGTATGAGATTTCTTGCTTCTCAATTCTGATAGTAAGGTTAATATATTCTTTGTAAACGGACATTTTTGAACAATTACTGGGTAACAGCTTACAGTCTTGTCTTCCAGCTGTAAGGCTGTCGACCAGGCAAAATAATGGCATGTGCCTCGACAAAATTTGCAATGAACATAAAAATATCTTTATTTCCATTGTATGAGAGTGCATGCGCTGGCTGCCTCTTTAAATTGCCATGTAAACGTGGCTCAAGGCCGAACATTTTAAAATGTTTCATTAGATTCTTCAGCCTTTTCTCAGACAGACAGTGGGTATAAATAAAAAAAACGCCTACAGACTTGAAAACCTTGAAAATAAAAATCTGTCTGTGTGGTCTTTCTCTCTGTCTGCTTGGCCTTCTTTGCCTTCTGAGTTAGGCTGCCAACATGTAACCCTGAGGCCAACTCTCCAGCACAGCGATGTCCAACTGCTCCTTTGTCAGACCCATGTATTGCAGGCAGAAGGACTGTATGGTCTTTTCACTGAACCTGGCAGGCCTGACCATTGTTGTACTGACAACAGTTCTCTCGAGTTCTCTCTGGAGCAGCAGGGGAGGGAGGAGCAAATGAGAAATGTTGATTCAGATCCTCAATAACTGCCTTTTGCTCAACTACGTCAATTATTTCCAGATGAGAGAAAGATAAAAAAAAGTTAACATAATGCAAAATTTACTTGACCCTTAAACATGAGGCAGAACCAAAACACAAGGAGGAAATCTAGACAACACAAGACATGAAGGTGTTTACATTTTGATAAGGGTAATAAGAAACTGACGTCACAAAAGACCTAGCCATGAGAAATATCACTTTGAAGAAACAGTTAATGTTGAGTAAAGAACATTTCAATGAGAAAATGTCACGATTTCCTATCTATTGTTACTGATTGTTATCCTAAGCAGTGCCAATAAAATTCAATAATAGTACCTCTATTTTCAATGAACTGAAATAGATATTTTTTTTACACTATACTAGTTGAATGAATGTTACATAAAACAATATGAGCTTGAACTGAATGCAACAGAAGAAAATACAAACATGACAGTAAATTAAATTAGTACATTACAATGGTCTACAAGTAACTTTTAACAACAAGATCAGTCATCACACTGCACAGCCTTGAGCTCTCACTACACCGATGTGTGACAAGTCTAGGTCTAGGAATGTTAAACTAGTTTTGCCCTAAGCAGCAAAGGAAGTAAACAAGAATGTATGATTTAATTTTGTTATAAGTACTTACCTGGAAAAGTGTAAGGGGCTGCTGAAGTGGAGCTTTCAGCAGATGCAGGAATGTCTATTACATCTGATCCAGTACTGGCTCAGGTCTCATCAAGGAAGTGGGAGTTGCCTTTTCTGACAGGTCCTCGTCTTCCTCAGAATCACTTTTCTCCATGAAATAATCATTGATCACATCTGTCAGGTCATTTTCACTGGCAATATCTTGCATTCCAAGCCTCTCGAGAACGTTCAAATGGTTAGCAATATCTTGCTCAGCACTAGTACTAGATCTGGATCTAGTTTGACTTGAGGAATCAGCTGATGCGTCCGCCATCTTTGTTGAACTTGACAACCGTCAAAATGAAAATGTTTTTCACCGACTGCACCAAAGTGTGTGACACAGGATAATAGAAAATGCAATGAAACGATTGATATGTGGAATAATAATCACCCTGATACATTTTGGGATTTAATTATAGCGTCAGAAGAGTATCCAATGAAGGATACGTGAACAACAGCAGATGCGATTAACTAGCAGTGGGGATGTAGATGAACATTACTTCTGACCTTTACCCTTCTAAATGTATTAATGCGCACTCTGTGTAATCGAACAGGCCACAAAAAGACGCAAAAAACGGTATATATAACATGTCGGTATTCGCCCGAATGAAGCCGGTGAAAGAGTCTCCTTAAGTAAGGTGTTAATTATCGATGATTGAAGGTAAATATGCAATATTTTACATTTGACATGTCTTCAAAAACCCTTTCAAAATCATATTTTTTAGGCTTAAAATTCATGCAAATGCTCTTAACATGTTAAAGAAATGGTCTAGGAGGCTTTAGGTGGGCAGAACTCGATATGACCAAAAAATCAAAGTTTTGACTTTATTTGCCCATAACTCGATTCCACCTGTTGCGACTTGTATGCCCTTTTCTCAGTCAAGTGCACAAATATCTTTCATTACAGCCTTAGAGCCTATCCAGCTAAGAACCTGCTGATTAGATTCTCAGCTTAAGTTAGGAGACCATTGTAAATGGCAGTGAATTTTAAGTAGGCCTTATTTTCCTTTTCATCAATGATTCTAAGTGGAAAGCAAGAATAATAGAGGTCTAGACATTATTTAGGCCTAATGATAGTCTAGATGTAGATCTAGATTCTATGGTTTCGTGTGGATTATTGTAATCAACGTATTTTGTAGTTGTTTTTTTTTTTGTGAGTCCTGTTTTATTGTTAAAGTCTCATTTAATACAATGGTATAAAATGTTGAATGTAGTCTAGATCTAGTGCCAGGCTTGACTGAGTGCAGATGTAAGTTAGCAGTGGGCTTTTGATAATCTAGATCTCGACTCTAGATCGAGAGAGATCATCCCAAGATTAAAAATAAACAAATATGACTTACGTTAGATTAAAATAGACAATATCGTCTAATTTAAAATATCACCGCATGACATGCAGATCATCAATGTTTCTTATTCTGTTTATCGTTCAGAGAGAGAGGACTGACCAGTCTTTGACGAAAGCTCAGAATTCGCGGCGGAAGTGGGGAAGCTATCACTGTCACATTGATGTTGACAGCAGAGCATCTAAGCTAAAGATACTGGGCCTGCTTCATTTATGACATAGATCTACATGTCCGTTGCCAAAATATTTGTGTCCTATGTTACTTTGATGGTTTTATTAATCTCATATTTTTTGGAAAGATGATGTCATGTTCATTAAATTAGTTACCAAAGGTTGTAACCGCCCCCCCCCCTTTTTTTTAAGAGGAACCCAAGAATTTCCTGAGCCAAATTTCAAACTGTTTTTTTTTTGCGTGTTTTTTGGTCCAATTATGTGACCACTATTTTTCTTTTTAAATATGGTTCAAAATTAAGTTTTGTGTAATAATTAAAGCTTAGCAAAAATTGACTATCTAAGGTGGTCTTGCACTATAGAGCTATACCTCAATAATGGCTATCTCAAGTGATATCTGGCTTTCAAAGTCCATCATCTCTCTTTTACCCCTCAAATCACTTCCTCATGAAAGGTTCATGCATTTTATTCAGTGAAGTGGAGAACTGGTGATTTTTGTGCGTGGATTTTTTTTTCAATGTAGCCTATCAAATTTTACCTCTCTTAGCAATTGCTGCTCTTGAAAACACTGGCCTATATCTTTAATTAATGTGTCATTGTAGGCATAGTCAGAAGCTAAGTTGAAAAGTTTAAAAAACTTCAATATCGATTTTTGTGGTGGCAATACTATGATCAAGTGATATAAATATTAGGTCTTATTTTCATTTAGCCCTATCTTTCACACCCATTCCAAATCGTAATATTTGCTCCTGACTTCAGTTTCTTTATTTAGCAAAAAAAAATTATTAGTATTAAAAGCAAGAAATCTTGACTAGAATACGTCTAAATTGTTCTGAAAGTGCCTGTCATAATTTAATAAAAATTTTGTTATTGTGATTCTAAGTCGTTAGTTATGTACGAACGTGCGAATAGCTTTTGAAGTCCCAATAGCACAATCACCTGCATAATGGTTTTCCTCATTTGCATTTCAGATTGTTCATGAAACCGATACCTTTTTGGTTAGGTATTCGAAAAATTTCTCTGAAACATTGCAGACCTATTCGTTTTATAAACGACAACATCGTTAGAATTTGACAAAAAGAATAATATTAACAATAATAATACCAATAAAATTTACATAATGACTTCTTGTTCTACATTACTGAGCATTATTGTTGTTCACTAAAATTCATCCACATTGCATCTTAATCATTATCAAGGGCAGAATTTTGTTAATTTGACTGAAAACTGTAAATCAACAAGAAAACAACAAAAAACAAAGCAAAACATGCATGAAGATTGTAGGGATTTGTGGAACAGATAATTCTCTTTATTTCTACCTATTTGTCGTGGACTAAATAAAAAAAACAACAACCGAGATTCTCTACAAAATTGCTTGCAGAAATTTAAAAGCACGTAATCGAACAGTATCGATCTCGCTTTACTCCGTGTTCGATCCCACATAATCGCTTCCGGCAACATCGTCTGATCATTTCCTAAGTTCTAGCAGCCGACTGACTGTCAGTGTCTGGGCTATAGATCAGGGGGATATTTGCTTGATTGAACGGACTGTCCCTGAAAAGAAGACCTCAAGATGACGAAAGGAAGAGTGGATACCGCATTGTCAACTGCTCCAGTTGTGACATGCATGAAGACATTGATGATGGTCTTCAACTTCATTTTCTGGGTAAGACTCAGTCGTATGTTGCGCTCGGCCCCACCAATCCTCTTCCACCCCTGTGAAGAACTTAGATCTAGATCTAGTCCAATTAATTTTTTGACCAAACGACTAATGTGATCCTGACTAAGCTCAGCCTCCTAGATCTAATCTAGATCTAGATCCTGAGTTAGATTCTAGATCTATAGGACTGGAGGGTCAAAGTCAATGCATCAGGAAGGGGGGGGGGGGGGTGTTTACGTCACCTGGTATGTGCTTGTGTCAGATTGCACCGGCACCAGTTTGCACCAAAATTGGTTGATTTCTTTATATCATATAAAGCTATTGAAATCAACCAATTCTGGTTCAGATTGATGCAGTCTGACATGATGCAGACACAGGTGACGCGAACACCTGCTCTGATGCACTGATCCTCCATTTCTCAAGATCTAGAGTTAATCTACGGGTGTCTGACCACTGCCCCAGTCCGATCACTTTTCACTTTCGTTTGCTCATAGATCTATATGGCAAATTACTTTTTTATGCCAGCAGACCTGTTATCCTTTTAGAGCGTCCATTTCTGTCTATGCGTATATGAGGTCAGTGACCACAGTGGCTCGATCATCGATAGAGTGATCTTGAGCGATTGTCAGTGAAGGACATGCACCATATTTTAAAAGATTGTTAGTGCTTTTTTACTTCCAACTTCTGGTTACAAGTCTTACAAGTTCTATTGTTGGCATTCTATTTTGGGAAACTGACACAGTGAAAATGTTGTTTGGTCCATATTGTCACTTATTACACTCAGCAGCATGCAAAAAAACCGAAAACAACCCAAAAAAAATCTTCAGGAGGAAGAAGTGATTGGCTAAAAACCAATGGTCAAACATCGGCAAGGTCGTGGTCGGACAGGGGCAAAGTTGGTTACATTGGTTGACATGGAATTTGACTTTTTTACGACAAGCTTTACGACATTCTGTCATATGCTATTCATAGTAGAGATGTTTCTGCGTCCTTTCCACAATGGGAAACAGTGGCGGCGCCCATAAGGCAATGAGAGCGGCCATTTTGCGAAGCTGCCTGAAATGGTCGGACACTGGTAGGTCAAATCTAGATCTAGATTTAGAGGACTGGAGGTCCAGTGCATCAGGGTGGATGTTTGCAGCACCTGTGTTCACACCGTGTCATATTGCGCCAATTTGAACCAAAATTTTAATAGCCTTATGTCCAGAAGAAATCAGCCAATTTTGGTTCAAAGTGGTGCAATCTAACACATTGCACATATCAGGTGATACAAACATCCTCCTGACACATTGATCATCCAGTGCAGAGTTACCTGGCTTTATATCATCACATTATGACTATGATAAAATCTAAACATCGGTACTAGATTAAGACCTAGATATATTCTACTTAAAAGTTGAAATCCCATCCTTGTTACACAGTCACAAAGAGACTGGGGAGGGGGGGGAGGGGGGGGGGGAGAGTGAGAAGGGAGGGTTAGGTGGTATTGATATATTCAGTTTTGTAGTGTCATTAATTTAAATTTGAAACCAGCATCTTTTTCAGGTAGGGTTTCACCCAAAATAATTTAGATCTGGACTCTTGATCTATCTGAGAAATTTTGACTGTTACTTAGAATATTGATTAAGATCATGGATGGCCAAATAGATCTAGTGATCAGTGAGAATCAATATTTCGACCTGATGGCACGTATTCAGTGACATTCTTTTTCTTCTCTTATTTTTAGTAGAGTAGGCTAAGTGTGTGTGCTGGTGGGTGATTTTTTAAATATTTTTTTTTTAACAAATGATGTATGCTAAAAATGCATTGTTGTACTTTGAATGGTTAATCAAAGAAAGTAGAGGATCAGTCTAGGACATAGATCTCAATGCACACATTCAAACATGAACAAAAAAAAAAAAGGAGAAACCTTTGATGAAATTAAATTTCAGAGGGAGCATCCTTCATAAATTGAATAATTTGTGATTGGTTGCAACATTTACCTAACTTGCACTTACTTCTTATTCTATTGGATAAATGCTATGGAGATGTACATCTTACCTAGATTTTTCTCAGGGGAAAGAAAGCATAGCAAGTCTTAAAATTTTCTTTATTTCTTCTCTCTCTTTCTCTGCCTTGAGGCCTCTTTATTGTCATCAGCAAGCCACACAAATTGTAGCCATAAAAGGAGTATCATACTTTACTACATTCATAATCTTCTTCTGTTGACAGTGAATTTATATTCCGACATGACTTTTCTGTGTTTAGCAGTTTTCCTATTTAAAGGCAGTAAAACTTAGAAATTTAATCTAAATCAATCGCTAGACACTTAAGCTAGTTTCAGTCAAGATTTTGATTTTAATCCATATCTCTGTTAAAATCACTTCTGTTCTGTTCTGTTCTTTTTTTTTTAGCATAAAATACACTACAGCACTGATATAGGCACGGCTGTTGTAGAAATTTCCTTTTGAATGCCTTCAAATGTATACTGCCTGATCAGTAATGAACTATGTTATAATGATTTTACCCATTGTTGGTTCTTTGTTATCTTCTTATCTGTTTCATCTTTCCCCCGTCCCAGGTTTAAAGATTTACTTGCATCTCAGTAATAGGATTTCATTTCAAGAGTATTGCAATAGAAACAAGATTGTGTTGAAAAGGGTGAATTGTTTAAATCATGAATAGTTTTGGTACGAGTGTCCTGTATATATTTTGAACTGCTCTTTCTGGTTTGTGATCCATCTGAATCTTTCCCTCCTTCGTTATGGAAGCAGTTTCAATGTGCTTGTGGCAGCCATTTCATTTGTCTTTTTAAATAGTTAATGGAATTTGAAGCTACCATGAAATGGATAGAATTTGGTGATGAAAAAAGAGTCTGTGGACTGTTAGTTGCTTATTTAAACCAGGCTGTTGATCTTAATAGCAAAACCTTGATGGGTGAAGTATAAAATGATTTTGACTGGAGGATATCAATTTCAGTTTCAGTTTAGTGAAAGCAATCCTTCTCCTGGTTTGCTTGATCAGACAGTTATTGTCCGCTTTGATCTTGATGATGACGGCAAAGCTTCTGCGCCAGACCTTGTGTGAAGGACATAGTCCTATTAATACAAAGCACAAATCCTCATATCCTGTGCAGAACTCTGTGTTGGTTTCATGCTAACATAATTGTTAAAGTAATTTGTGCACAATCAGAGCCTGGTCTTCCCATACATACCAGACTTTAGTCTCACTGAATCTGTAGAAGTGCCCATGTTGTTGCCATGGAATCAAATTCCTTTTGGTGTTTCTGATCACAATCTTTCATCATCATCGATGTTTATAAGTTGAGGAAATGGTGTTCATGTTAAGTTCAAACTGTAGTATTGGTGATGTTGAATGATGACATGATTTGACAGCTGTGGCAACTAATCATTGTAAACTGTAGAGCATAAATATTCTGTCAGTGATTTTTGACAGAACCTAAAGATTATTATGAAATATTCATTTTTGGTAATTAGATACATTGGTTATTTGTTTAAATATCCAATCTATACATATACGTAGAAAGAATGACTATCCAAAAGGACAGTGCCTGAAAATGTTGTAGGCAAAAAACACACATTGTATTGTTCAAAATACAACTTAATGGGGAAAACTTGAAAATATTGCTCACCTATTTTCAACCTGTCACATTTTTCAGCAAGATTACTGTATTTTTCAGCTTGCTCAATAGGGCATGGACTGATTGAGCTATAATAGCATCTATTATTATGTGTCACTATGTTGTGAACACAACCATAATCATATGACTGGCTTGATTCATTTATAGTGTTTTTGATGTGTGTATTAATTTGACTAATATTAATATGGATGAGGACAATTTTAGTATTTTAACTGGCCCAGGTCAGCCCTCTTATCATGAGTATGAGCTTTCTACAAGATAGTAATCAGTATCAGTCGTACAGTAATTCTGTTGTACCATTGTGACCAGTTCTTGGGATTAAATTCTGATAAACTTTGCATCCATTTTAAATAATGTAATTTACTATTTTTTTACTCCCATATGACCAGTTTGAAGTTGACAAAGGAAAGAGAGAGAGAGAGAGAAGCATAAAGGCAAGAATGACTGGAAATTGAAAGGGAGAAATAGATTTCAGAAAGGGAGAGAAATGGAAAAGATGAAGAGAATCCTCCGGTTTTAGGAGTTGTGAATGATGAGGGAATGTGAAATTAATCAATAATTTTTTCCCCTTGTATGGCATAAAAATCTCTGTATTCAGCTGTCTGAAGTGATTCCTCTTGTTTTCCATGAATTTCTTCATGCATAAATCACATTCATGCCCCAAGGCCTTGAGCGAAGTCTTATTATTTGGTTGCCATGGATATTTTTATCAATTTTGCCTTATGGATGACTAATAAAATGCTGGCAAAAAGGATTTGTTATATTGAAATAAAGAAAACAAAATGGGAATAATAAATAATGTATTAGGAAGTAAAAGTAGTAATGACAGGCCTACAGATGATAAAGAAAAATACATACACACAAAACAGCAACGAAAAAACATATTAGTTCTAGCTCCATTTTCAGAATCAGAGCAACATTAACAGAAAAAAGAAATGAAATAAATGTGTTCTCATGTATTGGACTCCGCTTTTGTGGGTGTGTGTGAGTGGGCCTATTTTCTAATGGCATCGGTTGGTAACAGAAGTCGGACCTGGGGATGGTCGAAGAATAGGATAGGATTACTTGAACAATTTGTCCTTTGCTCCAGACTCCAACACAAAATTGTGACAATGTGCTGGCCAGCAGTCTTGAGTGGCTGACTAGTTTGTACATGTGCTATTATTGTAAAAAATGTATTACATGTGGTCCCAGAGATTATTACCATCTGTTGTATATGAATGCTTATAACATCTAACGTAGGCCTACTTTGACAAAAGACATTTTCGCGGGAAAACTTATCAAGCTCTGCGATTCTCATTTAACACAATAGTACAGTTGTGAGAAAATGAAGTGATGCAACAGGATATTTTTTTTCAATAATACGTGTAGAAAGTTGCACTTGAATAGATGGAAAAATAATTAAACTTGATGAAAAAGACGCTTCGTCAAAGTACGTTAAACATGCGCTGATGTTGTTTTGTATGTAAGCCTACTGTTTAATGAGTATTGATAAGAATGTTTTCTCGATGGTGTGGTATAATAATTTCATTTTGACAAACCTCGGTCATATTTATATTAGAAGGCCAGTAAATAATTTTTGCAAAATAAGCCTTACTTTCGGTGTTTTGTTTGTCTTGATTCGTAATGTGTCTTCAGTATGTTGACTAGTACACTCCACTTAGCCACAGTGTATAGAAGGAAAGAGAAGGGAGAGAGGATAAAATTTGAGGGGGGAGGGGGGAGTCCTTCAACCTTCTGCAGCGAGTACAATCATGTACAAAGGACTCTCTATGGGATTGCTTTATCATTAGCAACATGAGCTTCTCACGGTGTCACTTATTTTTATAGCATGTGGTTTTGAAGATAACGTTCTCTTCAGATTGTTATTGTGTTTTGGTGCTTGATACTGTTCCACATTTGTCTTTGGGCAGAATGGTGTAGCAACTCCTGCTACATATACAACGTAGTATCTTCCATCCTAGCTGTCTAGCCACTTTTCCCCTGTGGATGGTAATTATGTCTTTCAGTTTGCGTCACTGTTCAGGGATCCGCTTACCCAGTGGGTCGTCAGTGTACCGTTGAGGAATTTGTTTCGACTACTTTCCATCGCATCCTATCTGTGATGTGAGTTTGGGGTGTGGTAAAGCTGGCTCCCATCAGCTTTTTGGCATTGTCCACGCACTGTTTCTTTTATCTTCCCCCTGGACCCGTTCCTTTTACTGTGCCCTGAAATACTAAATTGACTGGATCGTTTGATCTGGAAACATGATCACTGAGGTTGTCATAGTTTCCATAGACGCTTTGAAAAGAGAATCGATGACTTGGGGAGGGCATCAGAGGGTGCTCGTTGACGTTGATGTATAATAGGAGAGCCGGGGACGTGGCTGTTGCTCTGGTGGACTTAGTAACGTTGTTTTGGTGTGGGGAAGAAAGAAATAGAAACAGCAGGAAAAAAATGGGAAAGACAAGTAGAAGAAGACGAAAAAATAATGTCTGATCTCAGACAGGAGGCTCTAAGACGATTCTCCCCAAGACAGCATGACTGGATTAACCCCTAAGTGTCAAGAGAAACGGCTGAAATGTTGGAGTTTGTGTGGAGAAATTCATGCATAGTAAAGAATCAACAGCTCAGGCCGAAAGATTATATATAGTGAGATGATGAAACATAGGCGTCTTCGATGAGACATGAGCGTCTGAAGCTTAAATGTCTTGCCTACCTAACGAGATAAGCACCCTGAGGAGATTTAAAAGGCCAGTAGATAACGTAACCGTACCGCCTACCAAAAATAAAGAACTAGATCTAGTTTCAGAAATTTTGCAGATGTAAATATCCATGTACACAAGAGTCGTCACAGGGTAAAGTGCAATAAAACTCGGTTTGTCCACAATTCATAAAATATAATTTATAGGTAATGTGTAGCTAGACGGTTGTAGAGAGAACCGCGAACACCAATACTTTATGTAACTGGCATGGGAGCCGCCAGGACCTCGACCATTGTGATGTTTAATTTTGAAGCCATGATCAGCTTCCAAACGTTTGTAATATCTTGGCAACGCAAATATTAATTTAACAGCGAAGGGAGTGGAAAGATGGTGAATGGGGTTGCGGTATACGAAACTCAATTTGTTCAGGATGTACAAAGTATAATATTATCACTAGGAATAGTAAATTAATCATTAATACTAATGAGGAAGATGGTTTTGGAGGGGATCGCTAATGTTTGGTATACCGGGAATAATTAACATTTATGAAGCCCCAGAATCTTGATCTCTCTGATGTTTGGTCTTGGTTTGTTGATAACATTCGGGTTTTGGAAAACCTATATCTGAGCAATGCAACGGTTACTTTACTAATATAGGACTGGGAATGGGAACGACAAGGTTAGTACGCAAAGCTTTATTTATCCATATTCCATAAATGATGATGTAGGGGATAATTAATCATTAATGATAATGAGGAGACGGAATGTAAAAATTTGCCGGTTAATTCCTGCTGTAACTGGCATTTGTGTGGATAATTTACTAGCCTACATATTGTATTCAAGCCTCATATTGTGTAAGTGTAGGACGAAACATACCCGTGCGAAACCATAGCAGTGTAGTCCTTACGTATTGAAGCATCGATTATTGTACAACTGAGAGTTTGCAGTGTATAATAATAATCATCAAGAGAGCAATAATATTTACTGTTGTCGACGGGAGGTTACCAGTGCGAAACTGCCAGTGCTGTGTAGGGTTTACTGCACGATCGGTCCACTTATAATTATGGCGTTGTGTTGTAAAATAAACAATTTTATTGTTGCGGATGGCCGGAGTGCAACACGGTTATACTATAACACTAAATGTAATGTTTGGGCTTTGCATAATCGATACGTGTTTAGGCCCGACGTCACATCCTGTCCGTGAAGTGGGTAAATGGCGCAATTAGTTGGCAGTGTTTGATAACATGTTTGCCCTATGCTGTGTCTCTGGCTCTGTCTCTCTCTCTCTCCCGCCCTCTCTCTCTCTCTTTCTCCTTCTCTGTCTCTCACACATACACTTTTTAGACTCAAGTACATGTAGATGTATATGTGACATCCCGCTTTGTATGTGTGCGTACGAATGTGTGTATATGTGATTGTCATCTGGTTTTCTTGCCACGTTTGGAGCACCCCTTCCCTCCCCCCCCCCCCATCTCCTCCCCTGTAAAAAAGACTGCTTGAGATTGACAAGGGGAAAGCATTATCTATTGTGTGTGTGGGGGGGGGGGGGGGAGCTGTTTGTGCATTGGCTAGCATAGAATGCTAGATCGATATGTCTGATGGAGAAGAAACACTAGAGAGAAAGAGAGGAGTGAAAAATTACTGACGTCTTCCGTGACCGGATGAGATATGATGGAACAGCTATGGAGAAGGTGGGCGTCAAGTATAAGAGGTATAATTTGTGGTACTGTAATAAACAATATCCAGTTATAGAACTGTCACAGGATTAAGAAGCAAAAACATGAACTTTGGTAGAAGTAGCCTATACACTTTATTAATGCAATTAAAATTGCAATTGTCCATTAATGTGTATCTGTTTCATTTCTTAAGTTGGCTTTTACCATGTAGAACATGGCATAGCTTGAATGAAAACAAGACAATACCAAAGTAATATTATTTCGAATGGAGTGTTGGATTTATACAGGTTACAATGAAATCATTTAAAGTATAACCCTAACAGGAGAACTCTCATCTGTGTAGTGGAGAGTGCAGCTTTGTACATACATGTATTCAGTCGCAAATAACTTTAACATTTGCAATCATACTCTCTCCTTCTTACCATACCAAATAATGAACTTTTCTTAATTAACTCTCTATTGCCAGAAGATTGTTCAGGTTATTTTACAGACATTATTTCCGCTCTCTCAATATCGCGCAACCTACTTTGAAGTCTGGTCTATCTTCACGCCAGAACTTTACCAGCGACCATGTTCTTGACTTTTCGTGACGCCCAGAAAGGAACGCTTGGACAAACCACGGATTTTTCCTGCGTTTGTAGAAGATAGCAGGACGCAGCAGTTCCCCATGTTTTTTCAAACGGGAAGCATGTTTAATACAAGGAAAGAACAGTAATCTGATGTCTTGACCATGTCTTGGTCTTGCACAGTGTATGTGAGTGGTGGCTTCAACTCAATAGGACTCATAGACTTGGGCAGTCACCAACGAGTTGCAGAAAACTGCATACTTTCATCAACGTTGCTAATGACAAGATTCTCAGAATGCAGTATCAGAAAAAAAAAGAAAAAAAAGTTTGAACGTGGATCAGTCAGATAACTATGTAAAAAGAAATTTGCGGAAGATGGTGAGGGATAGAACTTGCACTGAGAAAACTAAATAGTGGCATATTTGATCAGTTTTATGCGGATATTAATGAATCACGTGGAATTGTTGCCATATCAGCAACGTGAGAAAGAGCGGTCACTCTTGAAACAGTATTGTGAACTTGTCTAGAAGTGGGTTAAATTTAGGAATTTGGGTTCGTACCGTAAAGTTCTCTGGAAAGGGTCACAGGCAATGCAAAATGATGGTGATAGTGATAATGGCTGCAGTCCATACATAGATAGTCCCGGTAATGATCTACAAAAAAAACAAAACAACAAAAACAGTTCCTCTGATAGAAAAGTCATTGGCTTAGACATCTGCGGGGAGGTTTAGGAGGGGGGGGGGGGGGTGAGAGGGGGGAGCGGAGACAGAGGAGTAAAGGTTTTGGGAAAGGGCGAAAGTATTTGGACAAAACATGTTTTTTTCTTGAAAACTTCCCCTTTGAGAAAATCGAGATTTAGTTCTGTGATTTCTCTTTAACACATAGTGAATTAAATGCACTCTTTTTAAAATTATTATTATTATTATTACTGTTTCAAAATTTGTATTTGTAGGAATCAAGTGATGCAACAGGTAGTATTTTAATATTGTGAAAAATTATTTTTGAATAGACGCAGAAAGATTATAACTGTGATGAAAACGGCGCTTTGTCGAAGTACGATGGAGAGGTGGAGGATTGATTTTTTTTCTCCTCATTATGTCTTTTTAGGTTTTTGTACCTAGTCATTTAACAAGACAAGTGAAGTTTCTAGCATGTATGATGAAAATACTGCAAGATCAAACCACTACATTTTCCAGCATCCTGATATATGCATGACTTTTAAGGCAGTTCCGCTGTTTGCCAGCACCTGCATGGTTGGTTTGGTCTTTCCAAGTCCTTTGTCTGACGAGAGGCGAAATCACATCAATTATTCATACGCACCCTGCACGCCCGACCCACCTTAGAATGACCAGCCATAATATAGGTTCTCTTACATGCTTGTATCAAGTGAATTGGTTGGTGTCTTTGTCTTTCCTGGTTTGTGTTTGGTTGTTTTTGTTAAGAGCATGGAGATCATCAGTTTGATTTGTCATTAGGCTCATATTTCAGAGGCTCGTAAACTAACGCATTGTATATATATATATCCTTAATTATTTTGATATTTCTCGTATATTATTGTATGTTATTACATGCATGACAAAAGTATATTGTCTACTTGGATCTGCAGCCTATTTGATTAGAGGAATAGGTCATATTCGGTATTTTTTTTTCGAGATTTGGAACTCCCGGTTCATTAGTGACATAAATATTGGTTGCTTGAAATCTATACCGGAGCTCTCATCCCCCCCCCCCTTTTTTTTTTCTTCATCCCCCCTTCCTTTTCTTTTCTTTGCCTGCCCAAAGAGGAAGACTCGTCTTCAGAGATGCTTGTCCCAGAAGCCAGCAGTCTCTGTTATTTCCTTTAATATCTGATTTAAAGGCCACTGCTGTCGAACAGAATACTCTTTAGCCTTCCTCTACCTCTACCTGCAATAGTGATGCGAGTAACACCCGAGTTAAAAATTAATGTGATTTGAAATGTTTATTTTGTGTCCTTTTTATGGTATGGCATGGCAGGAAGTTCGATCGTTTGCATCTGTAGCGCCCAGGCGTGATCATGCATACAGTGATTGGAGTAGCTATCATATCAGTGTTACAGAGGAATGCATGTCACAACAGCATACCCTTCATTCCTCTTCCTCCCGATGACCTTGCCCCGGGGAATCGTCCTCATAACAATCTGGTGATATTGAACGTAGCCAACTTCTGTGAATTAGCTTGCTGCTGACTCTGTAAGGTCACTATACCTCAAACATTACCATCAACACCCAGGATATTGCCGTCATGCATCATTGGATTTTCCCTCCTGGACTACTTATTACTGGCATTTTTACTGTTAAGTAGCCTACTATGTAACCAAAAAAGGCTTTACACACACGACACGCACACATAAAAGCATGATGGAAAGTGTGTATGTGTGTGTGTGTGCGGGAGGTTGGTAGGGGGAGGGGGGGAGTGGAAGGAAAAAGTTCTGGGCTTTCAGTGCGGTGTTTTCATATCATACAGTGGAATAGCCACCTGGTAGATGGATACTGAGACTATGTCGCATGAATCCCGACGTTGCCCCTTTCATGCACATAAGAAAATCTATGTTAATTCATACGTCAGTGAAGTCAGTAGCCTATATCTTGCTTCAGTGCTCTGAGAAATGTAGTTCTTTAGAAAGCTTCAATCGAGTGTATAATAAGATAAAGAAAATATTTGAGTGATTACCCCTGCACATGTATTTCAGTATTGACAGGAACGCATATTTATCCGCTATAGGCGTCATGCTCATAGCTTAACCAGTTCGGTTGTCGAGAGAATGTATTTATATGAATGATTCAGCGAAGGACTATTAGTACTATTATTATTGTTCTTTTTTTATGTTCAACTTGTCATTCAGCTTGCTACTGACCCATTCGGAGCGTTTAGAATAATTATGGTTGTTTACATCAATGTGCACTTTTCAGCATGCTTCATATTCTAGCACTGGTTAACTGCGAGATTAAATTTTATGGCCGACCCTCTAGGCATCCACATGTGTGTTAAGAACATATTTCTGAAAATTCTCCGAGAGGAAAATATTTTATGGATGTCGTTCGGACAGTTATATTCTGGTGTTCATAGTTCTTTTTTTGATGTTGATAAATTCATTTCCTGTACAATCATACGGGGGCTATTTAAAGGGGTAGTGCAACATCATTTTATTGTGTCAAGTTTCTTTTTGTTTTTGCCTCAGATGAATTGTTACGGTAATTGTAAACCCACTGACATACAAATTAGAAGCCGATGGCTTCTTAAATTTGCGATTTTAACAATTGAAGAGACGGGATCGTTCGGACCGCTCGGTTTCCCGTAACTGAACGTAGACCGGGCGTGACGTCATCTACTTCCAGAAGGCATACTTAGAGTGGGCCTATTCAGTTTGTAAACAATGGTGTACTGTGTAGCTGAGAACTAACTGTCGGTCGCAGAATAGTCGGGAGTTTTCAGGGGCTCCTCGTTGCTCTGTGATATTTCTCACCATGTCACTTGAACTTGGGGTTTATCACCTCAGTTTGAAATTATCGCCATAATAAGTATATGCAGCTCAATAGACACCGCTTCAAAAGGTAACAGGAAACTTTACCTAATAGAACAGTGAGAAATTCTATTCCCAAAGATGAAATCCTTTTGAACAGAAGAGAAGAACAGAAATCAAGGGCCACATGGCC
>JBCEWB010036472.1:0-14682 GCA_039654565.1 Peronia peronii | reverse complement strand
TTGGTTCTGCTGTAAAGCGCTTCGAGCCCTCCAGGGGTGAGGCGCTATATAAATGCCCTTTATTATTATTATTATTACGTCTTCAACTGAGCTACAAGTCATTTTTCTACATCAAGATTGATATTTCATAGACAAAATGAAGAAAAAAAATGAATGAAAAGATATTTCTCTATATAAACGTGTTTGATATTCCACAAACAATAGGAGAAAGTTAGCTGAAGTGTAATTTTACAAAATGATCAATGCTGTTAATCTGACAAAAAACATCCAACAGTCTCTTTAAATTAAGAAATCACTCATTGTATCATCTTGAAATGAGACAGAAAGAAGAGGCTCATGGATATCGTTCTTTGGTAGCAGACCAAAAAAAGTTCACTTTATTCAAAAATATTTTATGAAGATGAGACGATTTTATCTCAAGTTTATACTCCAGAAAATGAAGCCATCATTCATAATGCGGCCATCAAATGCACATGTATTTATCATCACTACATGATCATAATATGTTTAATTATACAAATCTGAGAAAACTGACATTCCCATCCACTATAAACATGTAGATCTTCCACAGGTGAATTGAGTTTATGATCCAACTTCAGGATTAAGATTAAAGGTATCAAAGACTGTCTTACAAAACCATGACTGGCAATGAAAGGTCAGAGTGTTTCAAAAACCAAGCACAGTTTCTGTGTGTATCTGTTTCCGAGTTCAAACACATGTATATGACATTTTTACGTATATCTCTCAATTGACTTAGCAATATTTGCAACAAAGAATCAACCCTCAAAAATGAAATTGCTGTTCAAGAAATTGTTTTAAAATTCCGAGGGGGGAGGGGGTCAAATGGATTGGCCAGCTTCGGCTCAAAATGTCAATTTCCATTTGTATTTTTAACTGTCGGAAAATTTTTGAATGTAACACTGAGGTCTGCTATGAATCAATGTATAAGAACTGGATATGTGGTATGAACAGTGCTTTTTTCCTTCACACTAGTAATAATTGTTTTACTAAATTTTCACCTTAACCCTTTGAACCCTGGTCACCAGTACCTGAAAAATCCCTGTTCCTGGCCCCCCCGGGGAGGAAACGCACATTTCTAGTATTACCTCATTCAAGTGGCAAAAACACAAACATTTTTGAAGATATGGCCAAGACAGTTGAAAGAGATATTATACAAATGTTTTCATTACCTTCAGTGCCAGTATTCTACTTTGTTATATCACTTTGACCAGCGGCCGCATAGGACTGGGGTAAATGTGTCGGCCCGGTCTACCGGGCTGTGGGGAATTTGACACTGGAAAATCTGTAGGCTGTAGGGTTCAACAGGTTAAGTCATTCTAAATTTTAAAGTCTCAGACAACTTAGGCAAAAAGTTGAATATTACAGGCCATATGCCATATTAAACCGAAAATATAATATGTGTATATTTTTGGAACTTCAAATGTGTTGGTTTCCCATCAAATTGGTTACTGTTATTTTATGAGATCGCTGATGTCATTCTTAGGGAATCACATGAGAAGAAAAAAAGGGACATACCTCTTCCAGCAAGCGCGTCACAGCCTCTATATCATTGTAAGTTTTGGTCATCTGGGATACTCTCTCTGCACAAAGCACTGAAAATACAATGACATCATTTGTTGTATTTTTTTTCAGAGTACATTCAGATTTTGTGGTTGAAGAAACCAAAGCTTGTTTGTTGTATATAATTCCAAACTAAATTTTATTGAGGAATCAACATGCTGATTTACTTAAAACAAATATTATATTTAAGTGTGGGGGAGTACCTGGATTGGCCAGCTTTGGCTCAAAATGTCGATTTACATTTTTTTTTTTGTTTGCATTTTTAGCAACTGCGATCATTTTCTGTACACGATTATAGGTCCAGATCGCAGATTTTTAAAAAAATAGATTGGGGTGGGGGGTGGGCGGTGTCAAATTCAGCAAAATTTCCTACCAAATTGACAGAAAAGATGATATTGCCAAATCTTATATTCTGCTCCTACTGATAACTGCATCTGCTGAATTCAACATGGGTTTTGTGAGGATTTCTCCTGTCCAAAAAAATTTAAAAAATACTGGACTTTGGTTGGGGGAGCTTCAGTGAAGTAACAGAAGAGAAATCTCTCTAGAGCAGTATATTATTAGCTTATTAAATAGCAAATATATGTGCAAAAGCCATACTGAGATCCAAAAACTAGTCCTCTGGCAGGCAATAGAGAAAGAGGACGTCATATTTCATGGTCTATGGTTACTTCGATGTCATCGAATGGCAAATTATAGAATTTTGTGCATATTGAAATTTTTTCAATGTGTTCTATAGTCATTTTGTTCTTTGCATTTTTCTTGGAAACTGTTTTTTGTTTTTGCTTTGCATTTTAGTCATTTTGTTCTTTGCATTTTTCTTGAAACTGTTTTTTTTTCCTTACTTTTCTATCTCCTCCAAAACTTACTAACACATTTTCATCATATTTGGCATGCATACTTTCCTTGACATAATAGACAAAATGACATAAGCTTTTTATCATATCTTGTTCAAATTTTGAGAAAAATCCTTTCAAAGAATAAAATTGCCAATATTGTACATTTTTATATATGTCATTTTCAAAAGATCATTAAAAAAACAAAACAAACCCAAACTATTAACCCCTTCACTGCTCTCTTGACGTACTAAGTATGTCATAATATGACTGGGGTCAGATACTCTACTGACATACAGCATACAGCACCATAAAACATGATTTTACGGTGATATATACTGTATGTCAATAGTACATGTGGCTGCTATCAAATTAATGACGTGCGTCGTACATCAACACAGCAGTGTTTTAATCTTGACAGAAATGAAATTGCCTTATATTCTACTGGCAAAAATTTTGTAAAATTTTCTTAGCACAGGGAGAGGAAATATGCACAGCAGTGAAGGGGGTTAAGAAAACTCAAAATTCCCTCATGTCATTTTTTAGATACTAGATGTTAAAAATAACATGTAAAGTTTGAAACGATTGGTATGATAGTGACGGAGGAGATAAGATTTTGAAAAACAGGACAAAATAGTGGCCATTTTCAGGCAAGTAAACATGTTTGCAAGTTTCCAAAGACATATTCTCAATCGAACAAACATGCAAATTATACATGCATGCAGTAAAGTGATCTAAGATCAAAGGCAAACACAAAAAGTTTTCGGGTGTTTTAAAAGTTTTAAATAATTAACAGTAACAAAAAAACTGCTTCCTTCAAAATATTTTCCCCACATCTTCACATTTACATAACATGTTAATCAATGATGATCAGCTATATTAGCACAAATTTTTTCAACACAGAACTGTATCTTATTGTTACACTTTTGTTCCATACAACAAAGCCTTTAAATTCCAGAACTTTTCTGAGATACATTTACTAGCATAAGTACTGGCCGACTCTGAAAACAGCATTACACGATAATCTCTCAATAATATTTTGAGTAGGATGATGTCAATAAATCCAATATTTTCCACAAATAAATGTTCAGAATAATGATCTAGTCAACAGAATTTATTGAGTGCTTCTCCAGTCAAATGTTCCTCTTTATATTACCTTATCCAAATTGTTTCTTTTCCTTGTAAAGATTCTTGTCATTAATCAGTGTTGATGGCAACAATAAAAGCTGTGGTTTTAATTAGATTCTAGTAGAATTCTAATCATAAGCATGAATAATAAAGTATAAAGAGGACAAAAGTTTGAACACTTAATTTTATGGGATTCCAATTCTTTAAACTTTTTAAACTGATGTCTTCTTATGCCTCCTATCACTCCCCTCCCTCTCCTCTCCCCTTCCCTCCCTCCCTCCTCCCCCCTAACCCCATTGTTGCTTAAATCATGTAATTCAGTGGCAGAGGCACTGAGAAGAGCAAGATAATCTATCAATCATCTTCTGATGTAACACCTCACCACCGGTAGCACCAAATTAAGTAGATATAGATAAAGGCCACTATATCTAGTCTGGCACAGCAATTTATGCTGTGATAGAGTAAAGGCAACATATATATTCTTTTCGTAACTGATGCAAAAGTGAGAGTTTGGAGGAGAGGGGGGATGGGAGAGACGAAGAAATGCAGACGGAGGTAAACAGAGAAAGAGACAAATAGATAAGAAGAGACTGACTGAGAGGGAGACAGATATCCAGAGACAGATGTTAAAACAAACTGGACAAATTAATTTAAGCGAGGAGATAAGAACTGAAATAAGCAAACAGCAACTAATAGAAGAACTACAGCTTCACAAGGAGAGATTAATTATTCTGTCATAATTATCATAGGACTTATTTTTTTCCCCTAAAGGCATGTTAAACAAAAATGTCAGTTCTACCTCCCTCACCAAATCTGCACTTTCTGAAATGACATGTGGTAAAGACAAGAGAGAAATGAAGCAATTTCTCCACACCCAGTAACTCAACATTCAAGTTTATTCACGTTCACGCTTCCAAATGTACACATTTCTTAAGGGGATAAAGGAAAACAGGAAAATTTTATCAAAGTTACTTATCTACATTATAACTAAGCTTGAATCCCAACATTTTTTACATTGCTTTCTCCAAAATAGCTCCAACTCCCTTTACAAATTTGGCTTGCATGATGTATTTTTTCTCAAACATTACCGTGAAATTAAACTTAATGTGCTAAAAATTGCTCTGCCACAAATATTGAAAACATAGTTCAATGTTTAAGATCTTTTCCAATTCAGACCATTCTTTTCATTTCTTGGTAACTTCCAAGACAAAATGGTTTTCTTTAGTAAATAAATACAGTTCAAAGAAATATGCTTATGTCTCAAAGTCCATGCCCATTTTTCTAGATAGTTATGCACTCCTATAGCTGTAACTTTATATTCCAGTTGGGATACCCCTGGTAAAAAAAAAACAAAAAACAAAACAGGAATACAGCATGTCAAACATTATACAAGCAAAGAAAAATAAGAGGAACAGCAAAACACCTTTTCATTGGGTAACAGTGAACCAAAATCATTCAAAATATAGTCCACTACACTACTGATGTCATGGGAAGAATTAGAAAAGAAGATCAACACATCAATAGTTTGACATGCTCTTAGCAGCACCGGGCCCACATTTCTAGGACACTCCTTTTTTTTCATATCGCCTGAATATTACTACAGTCCTTGCCTCACCGCCATTCACCACACATAACAGTTCTGCCTTTGGTATCAAAGTTCAACAAGTGCCATGACTCACCAAAATGTTTGAGTACATACATTAAAATTGCAACCAGAAAGATCAATACATAAGGGAAGCGTAAAACATGTAGCCACAGCTGTGCCAAGGATGTCAAAATGTCAAACTGTTTTCAAGAAAATGTGGGAAATTTTATCGGGTTGGTCCATTCAACGCAATATTAACCATGAAAATTAAGCCTACCGGTGCTGGTTTACTTACGTTTTTCAACCCCCTTTGCAGTGGTTATCTCGATCTACCGGTGCTTAACTTAACTGAACTCGGAAAGTTTTCAGTGGAATCTGGGTTGTTTAAAAACAACAATAAAAATGTGCCTATTTAGTGCTGCATCATCAGTTTTTCGAATGGGAATGTTGCTGCTCTCTTTAGATCAAGACTGTGCCCTGTTGACTAGATCAAGGCTCCCTTCAGTCTGTTATCAGACCATGGTCATTCATTATTTCTATGGCACGGTTCAAAAGTTGACTTTCAATCAACAGCTCTAATGCGTTCGCCTGACTGAATATTGTCAGGCCTGAGGAACTGACAGATATGAATTTCGTGTTCTGAAATCTATAATCTTTCGATCCTAAGACGTAAGATTATCTCGCCTTTAAGTGCCTGCCCAGTTTCCTGAGAAGAATTTTTGTGTGCAGAAATTTGGAATTTGGATATTTCACCCAGACAGTGGCATCTTCGCCGTCTCTTCACCCGAGTGTCAACTTGCCAAAGGTTCTTTAACGTACATAAAGTGTACACAGGGCCTCCAAAATATGATCGCCCTCATCTGAGAAGGCAAGACGTCGGGCTTCCCACACAAGAAGCGAAAGGACCGTTAGCTCCCTGAAAAAAAATGCAGGGCTAATCTTCGAACTGCTCCCACACCTCAGTGGCGTTCGACTGTCCAATCCTAGACATGGGTTGTTTTTCTCCCAAGGAGCAGGCGCCTAACTCCATGGCCACGGCAACCCCCTATATCTGGTGCATAGTCATTTAAAAAATGGGAACGAGAAACGTGCACGGAGAAAAAGTCTTAATTTGCCACCATTCCTCATATATCGCCTCGGATATGAAAACGAAATGTAACTGATTAAATTTGTCATACAATAAGTGAAACTGTATAAGGCTGAGCTATTGTCATCCTTTTAAATTCGACATTGGGTAAATTAGAAAAAGAAAAAGAAAAAAAAAAACGAGGCAGGAAACTGGGCGACCACGTGGCCGTTAGGTTAATAGGTATTTTATTTTTATTTTCATTCTTACCTTGAAGAACGTACACAGATAATTCATAACAACTTATGATATGGTAAGGGTTCTGAAGTTCAGTACAAAACACCTCCAAGCGGCTTACAGAACATTGCATGAAGTCGAAAATTATTCAATGCAACTCTTAAGTACCTCTAAGAATATCTTTCCATGGTCCATTTAACAGTGCACGAAAAACAGAATCCTTTATGATCAACTGACAATTGAAAAGGCCGACAGAGAAGTTCAAGGAGAGCCAAGATCACAATATAAAAGCAAAAGAACTACATGGAATGAAGCTTGAGAGTGAAGAAAAGGGTTGGTGTGAAACGAATAAATCAAACTGGGTAGGAATGGGGTAATTTATGCCTATGCTATTAGCTAGTTCTGTCACTTTCACCTTTAGGGTGTCTTATACGCCAAAATACTGTCTGGGTCCACCTCGATGCTCAGACTCTCAGCGCTTCGACACAAGTCAACAAGATCCTGCTTCTAAAACCATTATTTTATCTCTCACTCGCAAATAATCTTGTAGCTCTTAAAGGGGTAGTGCAACGTCACGGACAACCTATGCTATTTGTTGTAAAATAATAAACTTCTAGTAGCCAAAAACATGTAAGCGGTGTTATTTTTGCGAAAACATCACCATTAGATCTAATGTGTTTATTTTGCAAAATAACACAGCTTGCAGTTCTGCATTTTCTTTCGCCAGCTCTCTCCGCCATTAATGTGTAACGGCATATATTTCCGCATATCTCTGTACCACGAGGCTGTGCGTCCTGCACCCCTTTAGTAAAGCCCTATCAATTTCGGAGTGACACAGTGCAGACCCACATCAGACCACCATACTGACCAATGTCTCCCTTTAATCCCTCACTAGCTCCACCATTTCTTCACATATGATATTTGCAATGAGCCAATGGTAGGAGAAACGGTTGTACTCATAAAGACGTCAATTTCATGTTATGGGTGTCAATTTTATCACCTCTCGTCACTCAGACTATTTCTATTACAGGTGTGTTCATAGCCAAATGTAACTGCTTGGATCAAACCACTTCTCATAGTGTATTTATGTTCTTGCTATAGAGTCTCCATGTAAAATGCAAGCTGTCATCACTTTAACCACATGGACTTAGATTATTGTTATTAGATCAGACCAGTTGACGTTGACGGGGCAGCAGTGACTACAAAGAAATATATATGTCATCTAATGGTAGCATACAATGAGAGCAAAAGAAAGCTATCTGATATATAAACTAATAGATATTTAGGCCACTTTGGCTTTCATTCATAGCAAATTATATAGCTCACTTCTGTTCTCAATAGCTTGGTCACTGGTCAATGCCTAACTTGTTGAGTGAGTCAAATGGTCAGGGGGGTCTGCGTTATTATTCAATATGGTATAAACAAAGAGACTACATCTATTTGATATTCTTCTCTTGATCATCGTTTCTTTTGATTGTAGTTTCGGGGCTCTTGAGAGGGCCTGGGTAGGCCATGTGACCCTTGATTTCTGTTCTTCTCTTCTGTTCAAGAGGATTTCATCTTTAGGCATGGAATTTCGCACTGTTCTATCAGGTAACGTTTCCTTTACCTTTTGAAGAAGTATCTATTGAGTTGCGCATACTTATTATGGCGATAATTTCAAACTGCGGCGATAAACCCCAAGTACAAGTGACATGGTGAGAAATATCACAGAGCAACGAAGAGCCCCTAAAAAACGCCCGACTATCCAGCGACCGACAGTTCTCAACCATGCAATACGCAATTGTTTACATACTGAATAGGCCCACTCAAGCGTTCCGTTAGCATGCCTTCCAGAAACAGATGACGTCACGCCCGGTTCACGGTCAGTTATGAAAACCGAGCGGTCCGAACGATCCCGTCTCTTTAATTGTTAAAATCTCAAATGTAAGAAGCCATTGGCTTCTAATTTGTATGTCGGGGGGTTTACAATAACCGTAACATTTCATCTGAGGCAAAAACAGAAAGAAACTTGGCACAACAAAATGATGCTGCACTACCCCTTTAAACAAGATTTGATCTTGAAGTTCATGGTTACGATGGAATACAATAATTTCATAAACAACTGATAACTTACCAGCAATCAAGCACATCAACAGAATCAAAATAAATGCTCAAGCACTACTGTTTACAAGATTTTGCCTCATTTCCGGTCTGAGCTGAAAGTTCTTTAGCCCGAAGTACGTCAATCTCTTTCCTACGTAATTATTAACACTAGTCTGGAGAGTATCTAGGTTCAATTGGTTATGAGTCTGTCATCCATAGAGAAGAGTTTTCGTCATAAATTTCCTGTCTACCGTAACAGGGTCACGCTATGAAGTGAGACAAACTTTCGCGGATCGATGGAATTTCCCCAAATTTGGGCAAAACTCTATTCTCCAAACTAAAAAAAAGAAATATGAAGTTCTTGCTTCACGGTCAGCTGCTGAGTGCAAATACATGCCAACCAGACTGCCATTGGTTTATCACAGACCTTTGTTTCGCATTCTCTTTGCACTAAATACAAGACGAGAAATATAATTTCTTATTTACATACGTGTATAAGTATTTCACATTGTTGAGGCGTTCAGCTGACATAATTTGCGACTTTTGCATAGCTGACATAATTTTCAATTTTGCACACTTTTTAGATCTTCATGGATTCAACATATTTCTGATGTCACACTAGGAAGGCACACTCCTATTAATTAAACACCAAAATTTTGACAAGCAGAGACATTATGTTGCACTGAATTCACGTTTCACCAAGCTTATTTTAGTTTTGTTCAGCTTTGATTTGATTTTTGTCTTTTGTTGCTTGCTTTTTTTTTCTTTTAAATCCATGCAAGAGTGACAAATTTGTTGGGTTATTGTTTGCTATATTTTGATTACTTAACTGGTAAAATCGAATTCAATATCACAGTTTCTAACATGAGGCCAAATCTACAAAAGTATCCTGCACATAAACCGAATAATAAATCCCAGCAATGGAGACTAATTAAATCCAGTTTCAAAGTAAACTAAAACTTTGACACCACGCAAACATGACTGACTATACAATTTCCAGTGATAGTGTTTTAACAACAAACACGATAAATATGTATAAAGAGAAAAATAAAACAGGAATTATAGTATCCGCTACACGAGATATACAGTGTTGATATACAGAATGAATACACGACATGTTAATTTGATAATGGTACAAAGCTCGTTTAAAAAAAAAAAAAAAGCCACGAAACACATATGCAGTATTCAGTAACAAATGCTAGAATAAGAGAAGCACGATGGCATTAAAATCGGAAAGAAATTTTGGTGAATGACAGATAAACAAAATCGATACACACCACTTTGCAAAGATTAATACTGCCACTACGAGAAAACAACAAGTAAAAGTAAAGTAATGCAAACATGCATTGCTCTCAAACTGGCAATTCAATACACTATTCTTTTTAACTTCTTTCCTTTTCTTTAAATTAAAATTGACGAGCACTTTTTCTCACAAAATACCGGATCTGATAAACTGACATTCTATATGCTGCCCATTGTCACTCCTATGGGCCTACATTCTGAATTGCCAAGAACAATTTCCAGCACGAACTACCCTGCAAACTTAGTGATCCTTCTACTTTTATGCCTGTCTTTAATCGTCAAAATAGAAGGTTATAAAACGCATAGATCCTGAATTGTAAGAGCTATAATAATGTTTTCTACTACATGTATTATTAATAATGGGAGATGGTTGTGACCAGAACTAATACTTCTTTTTGCCTGACACGAGAGGTGTTGAGCAAGCAGTGTAAAGAATAAAAAAAGATCACTTTATCTCATGTCATCAGAAAGACTGAAAACCAAAAAAAATTGATAAAATCATAATAAGAAGAAAAAAAGTTCTTTTTACCCTGATTTTTAAAAAAAAAAAATTTTCATGACGTATGTGTCAAGTAAAGGGTGTGATTTTTTCCCCCCTTCTTTAGTATGCTTCTTGAATACCCTGTGTGTCTGGCAAAGGGAAGTAACAGAACTGGTCACAACAATCTCCCATCTGTCTCACTCTCTTGTGACTATTTTTTTTTTTTTTAAATACTTATTTTCAAAAATGCAGACTGCTAATAGTCTCAACTTGAGTCCATGACATTTTGTCTTGAAGATGTTAGGAGACTGTAAGGAGTTTTCTGGAGCAACAAGAAAATTATAAAGGATAAAAACATTTCACTGCAGGTGTTGTTTTCTCGGATGTCAACTGTCAAGAGTAGTCACCCAAACAAAGTGTACCTTTGCCAAACATTCGCATTTCCATTTCAGTTTCATTGTCCCACTCTGGGAAAATAAAGTGATGAAATTACGCAGTCGAAAAACCTATCTGATAGGTGGAAATCTTGCCTAGTCATTTTTTAAATTTTATATATATTGGGGGGGGGGGGGATTCCAATCTAGATTAAACTAGGTAATTTCAATTTATAAGACATAAAATAGCATGACTCACAACAATTTATGCCGACTATTTATTGATAATCCTATGATACATTTCAAAATACTTTTTTTTTAAGGCAGTTGAAAAGCAACGCTAACAATCTAAAGTGCCTTGAAAAATAATATCATGTTTCTCCTTTTCACCCGAAGCAAACATGCGACCAATTCAGATCAAAATATCACTTCAGATATTTTTTTCCTATCAGCTGAAGCAAACAGCAGTACAGATAAAAAAAAAAATTTGAAAAACTATTGTTTACAAAAAATAATTTCAATTTAATTACCTCAAAAAGTGTAAACCACCATTAGCCGTGGCACACCTGGCCAATTTGTGTGTACCAATAGTGACGACAGAATCTAGATCAAAGAGGTACTTAACAAGCTGTAGTGAATTTATTGCGATTTTCATGAAAACTAAAACATGGAATTGACAGGAAAGGCAACAAGATGACACCATTATTTTAAAAAAAAAATGTTATTTATCTGAGCGCTTGATAATGACCTGGATAAGATAAGCAGCAACGGGTGTGATTCCATGCCTAGGTAAGAATAATAAGCTCCAGCAAATGAACGACATGTCTGTATATGTCGGTATATGTGTGTATAAATAAGCGTGTTTTTATATATATATATAATGCCTGGGAGTGACTATATCGACCTACTGGTGCAAGAAGAAGCATAACCAAATAAAAAAACTTTCACCACAAAGTGAAGGTGAGAAAGTTTTCTACTGGCCCGCATACGCGAGGACGGGGCCTTGGGAGCGTCCGTTCGCAGGGGATCGGAAGGGGGACGGGATATGTAACTATATGGATATCCACGTAATAGATTTCTTCAGCGCAGATAGAGCTGGTGTTGCACCAATAGGCCCGAGTAGACTCCTAGGTCTAGCTGTATCAATAGGGCCAAATAGTGATATCGCCATAATATAATATGTCTATGTATAAAAATGTAAAACTCTCCACACATGAGAAAGAGAGAGAGAGAGAGAGAGAGAGAGAGAGAGAGAGAGAGAGAGAGAGAGAGAGAGAGAGTGAGTGAGTGGGAGAGAAAAGACACACAGACAGGTACACACAGACAGGTAGAAACTATGGCGAGGATAAATGATAACTTCACAAGGTTAAATTAATTCGCAAGAAATTAATGAAAAAGAAAAAAAAAACCCATAGCACAAAGCATACAGACGTCTCACATTAAAAAGACTTGAATTGTGATACACGGATGTTAACAGACTATTCTAGAAGCTAGATTTTGTAAATTCTTACCTGTAATTTCGCTCAGGGTTTTTGTTCCATCACAAAGCGGCTTTGCCATGATGCCACCCGTCTACATGATAGGAATCCGAGACTCACATGACTTGTCAGTGCACTGTTATTCAGTTGTATGAAATAATGAGATTTTTGACATGCTCTTGATCCTAGCAATCGCAGAAAATCACTAAGTGGATGACGTTCGATACTGTAACATGATCATGAAGAATATATACACGTGCACGCATGGACGCACGCACATACACAATTTTACTTGTTCGGTTTTTGCAAGATGCTAGTACTGATATGTATTGACATGTATCAAGAGCCACTTCCAATTTGCAAAGACTTTATCAGGCCGCTAAAAGCAGTAATCACCAATAGCTGACAGACATTGAGTAGTTAGTTACGTGCTCATGTCTGCTGCATTTGTTTGCTCAAAATTTGATCTGCTTATCTTTAAATTAGCATCCAATTCAGCTACAGTTATTTACCATTAAATTATGTGGTTGTACGTACTGTACACTATAAATAGTTGCAGATTTGGAAATTATTTCTGTATTAAAATTCCCGCGGAAATGTCTGAACCACGTTTTTCACTGCAACACTGCTCCTAATGTATAGATTTCTTTCAAATGTGCATGGCTTTCTGCACCATATTGCTTTAATTAAGAGCTTTTTTTCCAGTCAACTTGCCGGTTCAGGTCATGTTTTCTTGTGGTTGTTGTTTTCATTCATTTATATTAGAATCGGTAACGCTTAAGCTATGGGATTTATCGAAGTTATACAACAGTGCACAACACCAAGGTATCCTGGGAAAATCGCAGAACAGAAAATTGCGGAAGTCATGTATTAGCTAACACACTATTTGTGTAACAACGAATATCATTCTGAAGTCAATAATGCAAAAGATCAATATCGCTTTATCAAAGAAAGAAATCAAAGAAAAAAGGGGGAAAAAAGAAAAGAAAGAAAGCAGAAAGAAACAAAAAAAAAAAAAAGGACAAAAGAAAGAAAGAAGGAACGAACGAAAGAAAAAGAATAGAGATATACTGATTTTCTCACTGCTCTGATAGATTTTCTCATGACATCCCCCCCCCCGCCCCCTCAAAAGGCACTCCTGTACCACTGTGGTCCCGGTCTGTCGCAAAGTCGCAACTAAGAAGTGAAAATGGCACATACTGATTACTGCATGATTATTAGTACTGGACAGAAATCTGGATCTTGATTTGGATAACCACCCAAAGTACAACTTAAAGGGGGGTGAGTCCTGAAATATGGATCTTGCTTAAAAAAAAATTTTAAAAATGCCATTTTGGGTTTTTGTCTTCTCTTAAAAGGTCGGCCTTTTCTGCGTATAAAAATAATATCAAAAAGTGAATATGTCCGTTCCAACATGTTTAACCCATGATCATTCAACAGATGTCACGGCTTACTGTCAACCAGGATTTGGCTCCCTCTGGCTGCTACATGCAGTGGTAGATCATAACTATTTGATTATATGGAGCCAAAGAGCGCATAAAATACTAGATTATGACCTTCTCTAGCAATATCATGAGCCCCAGTGCCTGGGGTGGACACTGGATGACCACTCAAAGGCGAAAAATGCTGCTGATCAGATAGATTATCAGTAGCGGGCGCTCTAGAATAAACTTCCACGTCCTATAAATAGTCAAACTTTCCTTTATTTCTGCTACTTCAGAGCTTAGTTGTGGACTACATGTCACAGTAAAATCAAGAAACTCTTGGTTTGGACAGAAAAAGATATGGGGACCACATAATTATAGGCCCTAGAGAACCCGGACGTGGCTCTATGGGAGCTCTTACAATGATGGGGGATAGAAAACAAAATTTGAGAACAATTATGCCCAGAAAGCCAGGAAGAGGCCACACAAGACACAGAAGTCATGGAGGGTTAGCATATTAAAAGGGGCTGTTCTGAGGCCAAAAGCCGAATAAATAACTCTCTATGTCAATCTTTCTGTGAAAATTAAAGCTTTAAACATCGTTTTTCTCAAAACCTGGTTTTTGGTCAGTATTTTGCTATTTACTTTTTTATTTCTAAACCGATTCTAACCAAATCTGGCATACATCATTTTCATTGGAAAACCAAAAAATGTACGTATGCGCGTCCCATTCTGTTGCGTGGTTTTAGAGAAAAATAGGTTTTTAGTGTGAAAAAAATGGCAAAATTTGAATTTTTGCTACATGGCATTTTCAAAAATTTCTACAAAATTTTCTTTTGCATACAATGGGCTGAAAATGAGTAAATTTTTAGATATTATGCTAAACAAGACGTTCACCAAGTTTCATCAAATTTTGTTAAAATTTGGCGGACTAGATAGATTTTGAAGTTCGCCATTTTAGAGATGCTAAAATCCAAGATGGCGGCGTTGCCATGGGAACCATTTGAAAAAGACGATTTTTTTTCACTGTTTTCCTCTAATTTGAACATGCCGAATTCGATGGAAAAAGTAAAAAAAAAAAAAGCATGTCTTCAATTTTTTTTTT
>JBCEWB010036139.1:0-14685 GCA_039654565.1 Peronia peronii | reverse complement strand
ACGGGTTTGGACAAGAAAAATGGTTGATCTTGATAACACGCTCACCCTGATAACACGATCGTTCGAGTTTGGTCCCAGGGGTGAGCGTGTTATCGGGGTTCCACTGTACAAAAAAAAAATAATAATGAATTTTTTTTCCTTTACATTTGAGAAATAAATGTTCTACAATATTCATATTTTGTGTTGTTTTTGTTTACTATCTATGATTTAAATTAATTACAGATGTAAAATGTTTTAATTATATGTTTGGAGGCTGAAAACTGACTCTTCTCAACAATACAGGGTTTTGCCATCAATGACAGGGGGTGGTAACTCTTTTGCCTCTTACTGGGTAATGGAGAATCTATAGCTTAAAAACTTTATATTTTCTTGAAGGGCTTTGGATGCTCTTTAAAATGATACCCTACATGACCCCTTTGAGCCATTTTGAATTTTGACTTTTTTTGCCCTGAAAAAGTAAATGGCCAAACCTGCTCTGTGGAATCCAAGGAGGTTGAAAGACGTATTACAGAACGTAAAACGTATATGCTGTTTATCACTTGATATCACTGTTATATTGGCTTTTCAAGAAATACAGTTGATTAGGTCATTAGGTCTAAGCCTAGTGATATATATTATATCAATTCAAGATCTAACAACTATGTTAACAAATATTTTACTTCTTTTTCCAATTGACAAATTCCAGAGATCTATGTCTACAAATGTTACTGGTAACATTTACAAATGATTCAGGATGGAGTAGCTCAGAAAGGAAAATACTGGCCCACATACATGCAAAGATATTATCAGCTGATATTAGTAACTACATTATAATGAAAAATTCCTCTCATTGGCTTATATGATAAAAAAATATACTTGCGTACTTGGTTCATTTAAATCAACATACAAGTAAACATTATCCGATCAATGATCAGAATTTTATCAAATTAAATTAAAAAATTCTTCCTATGGGCTTTTGGACTAAATATGTCAAAAAAAAAAAAAAAACTAGCAAAACAAGTAACAAGTCTTGAATTCCGTACTTCTCAGCAGTTTAGTAGTTGACTCAGATATTTTTGCGTCTTTTAATTTTACACCTTACCTTTTTAATTATCGTGGCAAAAAAATGTTTCCGGTTCACTTTTTCATGTCTTGCGGGAATCTCTTCATTTATATTATTAACAGAATTTCCTGGTGAAGAGAACAAATTGATTATTCAAAAACACATGCAAAAAAACAGAAACACAAATTTGGCATGCTTGGAAATTCACAAACAACGAAAGTGAAAATCCATTATCTTCATTTCTGACATTGAGCAAAGGGTAGATCATGAGAGTGATTTGGCAAACTACATGTGACAAAAACAGATTAAATCTTCATATCTGATTTTAATTTGCTAAAGTTAGAGGTAAACAATCATGTGAGGCAATGTTCAGAAAATGCTGCCATATGGGTTCTTGAGTCCTGGAAAAGTAAAAGTTTTTCAAAACTGCCACATTTTAACAACTTTATTTCATATCTGACATACTTGATACCTCAGTCCTAACAAAAGCAAACACTGATTGCCTTTCTCTGTTGTACACTTTGTTCCACAGCTTTGGAGCCAAAGAAGTTTCTGTCATCGTTTTCTATTCAAATTGATTTTCTTAGGAACTACAAAATCCATAATATTTTTGTTTGAAATTATATAGGGAAGCTTTACGAAAAAATTAAATCAAAAGCAGCATTTCTAGAAAGTTGTATTCAAATTTTTTTTTTCCTCTCAGTTTCAAATTATGAAAGTCTGAACAGCATGTTTGGTGAGGTTGAAAAGTTTGTATTCACCACTTTTAGATATTATGCCTGCATGGGACACAAGACCCCATATTATTGCACTTTAATATGACACGTTTCCAATTTGTGAAAACATGGCAAACTGTTGTGCCTCTCTAATCCCCTTCTTGATGTCCTTTTCTAAAGATCAAAGAAGTCAAGAAACGGTTGCTGGTAAAGATCAGACATGATGATACATCCAATTCAAGATAGGGTGATACTTTTGACAAACCAAAATTAAAGTCTGGTAAAGTAACTTGACTAGTCTCTGGTATTAGAGAGATGATTACTGGAGATCAATATGATCTCCAGTATAATATATAATAATATATAATATATAATAATGATCAAAGGGACATCATAATTTCAAGCAATTTAGACCAATACAGAAACGTTTTCTTCATATGACATTCATCCCTGTGCACAGGTGAAAAAATTGACAGTATCATTTATCAAATACACATACATCAGAGGTGAAATTATAAGTTGGAATGGCTTAACTTTTTAAAAGGATATAGCCTCAATTTGATTATTTGCAGACACAATTACATTAAAACTTGTGACCCTACCCCTCTCCCCTCTTTGCTTTATATATATACCAGCTACAATTTTTATTTATTTATATTATTCATATATGTATGTTTTACTAATGTGTTCGTTTTATTATATACAAGTAATTTGTTTATTGTTATTATGTCCCAAAAACAATTATTAAAACAGGTTAAAATTTCATGTGCATGTAGTTAACACCTCTATCAGATGCCCACATCTAGAGTATTTGATGCCAATATGACAATATCAAGGAATAAACTGAAGTCTTTTCACAATGCTTGCTGAGAATAAAGTGAACTTCTTGAACAGGTTTTTAATCAATCTGCAATTCACTTGAAGCTTAATGCTGAAACTTTGTTTCTTTTTTTTGAAACAATGCCTAAGACCCTTTTATTAACTTCTTTTAAGTTATATTCATATTTAAGCAAATATTGGTGTAATGTAGCCATAGTTGTGCTACTAAAGAAAGTTCAGCAGCTGTTGAACTCTGATTAGGCCATCTGCTATATATATTTTTAAAAATTTGACCAGATAAAAAAGAAAAAAAAAATTTAACTTGCTTAAAAGTGAAGGGGTTTTAAAACAATCATACAAATTTGATACTGAAATACTAAACAGAATAACTCTGGACATTCAAACACTAGATTTTCATGAAATTTGTCACAAGAAAAATTATGATTTGCCATTTGATAAATAATAGGCTCTCACCTTGAGATGATATAAAAAACTTTGAGAAATTCTGTGGATAAAAGATATGAATGGCATTTAAATCAACAGAACTCTCTGAATGATTCATAATCTCATTTTTTTTTTTTTTACCTTCAACAGTATTAAAAAACAGCCAACATCTACGGTATTAAAGGAATTTCTTATACTAGATTAGAACCCAAGTCTTCGTGGGAGATTTTGTTCTAAATTATAATTATAGGTCAAACTGATACTGCTCTACAAGTATGGCAAATCTGCGCACCTCGATGCAGGTATTTTGGATAATTAAACTGAGCGATACTCAAAGAAAAAGTTTTGCTGTTTTGAACGCGTCATTTTATCAAACCTACAATTCAGATCAAATGACTCTCGCGAGTTTACTATTCAATTATTATCACCTTTTAATAATGTCAAACATAGTAAACCTTTTTGGGCTTTATGTTAGTAGAAACACAGATCTTTTACTTTATGCAACAATGTTATGTGCCAAATTTCATATGGATACATGCAGTAGTTTTGGAGTCCATAAGCCTTTTATGGGTTTTGTTGCAGACTTTTAGTATAGATAACTGGTAGAGAACCCATGGCCTTCGTGGGGGATTATTTAAATATAGGTCAAACTGTACTGCCCTGCGAATGAAGTGTATGGCAAGCATGCACCACCTCGACTGTTGGTATTCTGGATGATTAAACTGATTTTTACTCAAAAAGAAAACATGTTTACTGTTTTGGATGTGCTGGGAGTGGTAGCAGAACAACAATAACATAATGAATCATTCTATCGAACATACAATTCGGATCAAACACCTCACAAAATCTACTATTAAATGGGAGATCGTTTCGCAGATTATCTGCCCCTCCCAGAAGAGGGACTTGTGTAAGGGGAGATCATTTACTATTACTTCCCTTTACCAGACAAAAGAGATGTTGAGCAAATAATGTAAAGAGGAAAAAATCCTTTCACTGTCATTCGAAAGACTAATCACCAAAAAATTTGATAAAATTATAACAATAAGTAGAAAACATTCTCTTTATGCCATAATTATTTTGGAATTTTTCATGGTGTATGTTTCAAGGAAAGGGCGCAAAATTGATTTTTTTCCTCTTTATACTGCTTGTTCAATCCCTCTTTTGTCTGGCAAAGGGAAGTAATAGGATTTCTATCTCCGCACAATGATCTCCCATTGTCATCACCTTTTAAGAACAATATGAAACATAATGAGCTTTTCTGAGTTTCTGTAAATAGAAACACAGATCTTTGTACAACAATTTGTGTGTCAAATTTCGAATGGATACATCCTGCAGTTTTTGAATAAGCCTTTTATGGGTTTTGTTGCAGATTTATAATATAGATATAGCAAAACTCATCAAGCCAATGCCGCTTTTATACAAAAATGAATATACCATTGTTTGTCTATTGTATTTTGAGCTACAGTGCAGACAAACTTGCACAATATGGTATGAGCATATTGTTATTGTAAAAGAAAGATATGCTTTTGTAACAACTGTAGACCAAGTTCACCTTTTCATAAGGAATCACTCGAACATCCCAAAAATCAGATATCTTGTTTCTAAAGTATGCTTCCCAGGAAGCTGAGAAGGTTTATGAGCGTCTTCTTTGGGTCTGTCGGGGTAATAATAGATTGTAAAGGATTTAGAGTCTGTACAGTACGGGGATAAGCGCTATATAAATATTCTCTATTATTATTATTACAAAGTCATCTGCTTCTACAATGATACATATATAATATACCCCATGATTTAAATTCACTCTACTCTTATAATGACTTGTACTCCATTATTGTCTGGTACAGCTGTGAACATTACAAGACATTTGCGACAGAAACTGGGAATGAACTGGATAATCAATCAACTGGTAATAACAGGTAAACTCTCCATATGCAAATCCTAAAATCAATCAAGATGCCTGAAATATTCAGTGGAACCCGCGAGAAGTCAAATCACTTAAAGTCAATTCTCGGTTAAGGTCAACCTGTTCCGACAGTCCCGTTTTTCTTTTTCCTTTACATTTCAATAGTTTTGTTTCTGATATTGTCAATGGCTTGAGAGGTGATTCAACTTAAATTAAAGTCAACTCCAAATGACCCACACTAGCTGATTGACAGCCGTAAAGTGTGAAGACAAAGAAGAAAAAGTCCGACAGAGAGAGAGACACCTTGTTACGACACATTACAGCCTATTGCTGTATTGAAATATTGAGAAGATGCTCGACTCTCTTCACCTGTCTCGTGTTGGTGGGGATACACAAACACACACCCACACAACATTTCCACACTCGGCTCTCGCCCCTCTCGCATGCGCTGGCGAGACTGTGGACACACACAACTGATCACTGACTGCCTTGATACACATGCACACACACTACTCCGAGTGGCACACAGTTCAATGCTTGGCCCTTTTCATTTGCCTCATGTTGTGTGAAAAATACACAAACACCTACCCCCACTCGGTTCTCTTTGCCCAATCTATTCACACACATGCACACACATACACACACACACAGACAGGGCACACAGGCATTGTGCCCAATCATGCTCATTCCTACATTCTCGGTTCGCCTCAACCAGTCAACATATTAAAAACTTTTGTCCTCAATTCCATGTTCAGAATGTCTAAGAAAAAGTACGTTCTCAATCTGGATACTGTAACGAATCATTGATCGTGCACGCTGAGTATACGTGAGTGTGTGTTGTGAGCAATGTTCAGTTGGGCCCATGCAAGTGTGTTGTGTGTAGCGATGGTCGTAGTGGGCACGCCTGGTTTTGAGAAGGGTCGAGGGGGGTATAGTTAGACCTTGTGAGTATGAAGTATGTCACGTGTGCGCATAGGTCTAGCGAGATCTGGTAAGGTTGAGGACCAATACATTCGAGAGAGTTAGAGAGAGTATTCGAGTCGAGCTGGCATATATATATATGGCGTTATGCATCCCAGTGGGGCATATATAAATATATACATAAAGACTCGGTCGGAGTGCGAGCACGGCTGCCCAGTTTCTCTTCAAGGCGGATCACTTAGTTTGACCCCAGAGGTGACCGCTAAGTGCACTGGACCGGGCACTACCGCTGGTCACGGTGGCTGGTCAGGGTCTTCCCCGCAAGTGTCACTAAACCAGTAATTTTCTTCAATTGGAACAAGTTTATTACCCTAGTTCCCCGGTTTCAAATGTTGTTTACCCCTAGTTCCAGGTATCAAATACATGTAAAAGCTACATCTCTGCTCTCTAACCCCCAGTTGTTCATTTTCCTCTATGTCATAAGATCACAAATTTGTGAGCGCCTGAAAACCTCCTATTAATAAAATCTTTTTTTCACTTTTGAATTTTTACAAAAATCATATTTAAAAATTGATATCCATGAGAGATCAGTTTTTACTCATATTACTTTCTTGAGAAACCGTACTTTTAAGTGCCACAAAAGTTTGTGTGATTTAATTCATTTTTATGGATTTATTGTAAGATTATGTGTAATAGTCTTATTCTGGATTATCTTTTCAGCTGCAGTTTATCATGGATCATTCTAGTGAAGTTCATACAACCAATCTAAATAAACGCTGTCGGACTTGTGGTACCATATGTGTAAAACCAAAGTGGTGCAGACAGCAGTGTTTTCCTTGTAAGACTTATAAGGCTGATTAGCTATTATTCTATAGAATTAACATTAATGCTGATATTGCCGACAAACACTCTGTGTCACTCTGCACAACGTGTGTGCAGCGCATATATTCCTTACAAAGGAACCTAAGTGATGTGACTCTGCAAGCTACCTCAAAATGCGTGACCAATAGCTCTCAGATATAGACAAATTTCCATCCAGATTTGACATTAGATGAGTGCAGTGTATGTTTACACTACAACAAACAATTTCGAGGGAAGAAAAAGCAGAAACCTACTGAAACAGAGTCAGACAGATCGCAAACCCTAGGGGATTACAGAAACAACAATGTGACTGTTGAGATGGAAAGTACGAGTGCAGAGATGGACACAAGTTTGTATACAGACACAGACACGAGAACTTGCACAGGCTCAGTCACAAATTCAAGCACACAGACAGATTCAAGCATTTGTTATTGTACACATTCAGTCACAAGGTCAAGCAAACAAATACAAACACCAGGGCTTACACCTGTCCACACCAGCCAAACTTCACCAGCTTTCAAACATGATAGAACAGTCGAGTCAGTGCTGTGTAAGACAATGACAGAGCCAATCTGTGACACAGATGAGGCAGGAGGAAGGCACGTAGTGTGAAGAAAATTATACGCGTCCATAAAGAGATGACAAATCTCTTTTAAAACAAGAGGGTAACCTCTTATGTTTCACATGATAGCAGCTCACAGAAAGCGCTCTGAGCTTGCTAGTTCCCCTACATGAAAAAGACGCACACACATTTTAGATCGAGTCCAACAATCCGTTGCAGGACATAGTCAAGACGATCTATTTAGGCAACACGCATCAGATTTTAAAAGAAAACTGCCCGCAGTAAGGAGAAGTATTTTAACAAAAAGTGGTAAGAGAGACATGGTTATAATTGATCCAAAATATGCATTAGCCATGAAAGAGGAAATGGGGTTAACCTGGTATCAGGAAAAATCAAGGCGTAGGCTATGGACACAACTTGGGGTTAGCATTCCTAATGAAAATCAAGAAAGGAAAATTTATAAAGAACTGGTAGGAGGTACCGTAGAGATAGAAACCATAGAAATTTTAGGAGATGATGGGTCAGACACAGATAAGATTTTGCTGGCATCAGTACCAAATCTTAAAGATTTCTTATTTAATTTACTTGATAGGTATGAAAATGAAGGAAGATTAACCTGGCATGAAAATGGGATACCACCAAATCAGATTTGGATTAAAATAGGGGGGGATCACAGGCAGGGCAGTTTGAAGATATCTTTGCAGACTGCAAATCTTCACGCTCCAAACTCTAAGGATAACACTCACATTGTAGCTATGACCAACAAGAAAGATACCTATAAAATTCTGAAAGCAATTTTTCAAAAACTTGGAAAAGAAATACACAGTTTGAAAGATACTGAATGGAAAGGAAAGAGTTTGGTTGTTTTTTTTGTTTGGCGACATCAACTCAAGATCTCAAACACAAACCGATAGAAGCTAGAAAAAGGACAGTGTCGATGATTAAAAGGGATCACAAAAGATTTTTATCATATGGCAAAGGAAAAATTAGTAACGCCAGACGTTTTCATAGCTGTGTTAGGGCCCCTCTGATTGATATTGAAACATCACTTGTTGTCTCACCTTATTTACATATTTTATTAGGAATCACTCTCAAACATCATAACCTCCTTGAAGAGGCAACACACAAGCTGGACATAGACATTGCATATGCACTGGCAAAGACAAAATACACACAAAACACCAGCCCATTTGACACTTTCATTCTAGCTTTGCACAAAAAACACAAATACGAAACCCAGATTGCACATTTACAAGGTTGTGTAGTTTTTGCACAATCAGATGATCAGCGTACACATTACCAATTTGAGTTAGCTAAATTTGAAGACAAGCTGGATAAACTCACAATTCCCACACTTACATTAAGGGATGGCCCTGTTACATCTAGTCTTGACAGTCTACTCGACATTTATAGCATCGTTCCACAGGCTTATCACAGTAGGGCTTTTATAGGTAATCACTGTCACAAGTACATGCAAAAATCAGTTTTTACAAACCTCACACAACACATTCTACAGTCTATAATCAAATTCACAGAAGATCAATCAACAGTAGATCATGCTTTTGCAATCAGACATAAATTTGATCAACTCAATGAAGCCTTTGCAGCAGTTCACAGTCACATGTCACATTGACATAAAATAGACCACACAGAATTGGCAGCAATTCGTTCAAAAGTTAAATATTATACTACATTATACAGAAAGATTTTTCCAGGCAAAATGACACTCAAGCTGCACATTCTAGAGCAACATTGTTTGCCATTCATTGAAAAATAGGGATTTGGACTGGGTCTCTTGGGTGAGCAGGGTGGAGAATTGCTTCATTCATCCATTGCCAAAATAGAGAGGCGCACATCCAACATCAGGAACAAAACAAAGAGACTAAAAGCTACTGTTGAGGCTCATAGCCTTCAAGTAGCCCCGGAGCTTAAGTCCTTGGGTGCCAGCTTCAAACAGACGCAAGATCACGAAGAGAAAGCAAGACACAACAGGCAGCACTACATGATTGTTGGTAATTGATTATTCTTTGTATGTAATATGGAATAATAGTATGTAATTCATTGAATTTTTCTTGCATTTCTTTAATGTAAAACTAGACATGCGTCTGTTCATATCACTGAAGTGCTGCATTTAATTTATAATAATGAACCCACCTTATCTCTATAAATTACATGCTTTTGTTCTTTCTTTTACATTCGTAACATTGTGTGAGTTTTATTTTATTTTTTCAACATTCGCTAGATCGACAGTCATGTCATAATAAATATCTCTATAGTTCAAGGTCCCAGAGAGAAAGAAACTGGGTGGACACAGAGGATAGAATGATTTATTGTGACTGGCAAACTGGCACAGGCAGGCAACTTGTACTACATGACAAAATTTCCCTCTGTACCAAAAAAAAAATAATCCGATACCCATCATTAGCCATTTGTAACCGGTCATTATGGGCATTAAATCAAGTTTATATCATGTTTTCGTTACTTTGTGAGGAAGATGGACTTCTACCCTCTCTGTTTGTGAATGTGGGAATGTGGAATCTTTTATGGTGTATTTCTTATGATTTTTTTTAGCACTGACCTCTTTCCCGATTTTGTAACGATAAAATACCCTCTGTTTGAACCTTCTATTGTTTTGCCTTATCCAAAACTTTTCATAATAAAATTTATATCTCCGTGAAGCTTTATGATCTTCACTTTTTAGCAATGGTGCTGTATTCAGAGTGTGAGTTAATACCTTTGCAGTAAGTACACATAAAACAAAAAGTAAACAATTGACCCAGGGACACACATTACGTTGTCCCCCAGGAGCAGCCAAGCGTGGCGGGGTCAAGGCGGCGAGGTCGGCCTGGCTGGAGTGGCAAACTAAGTGATCCGCTTTGAGCTGCTGTGCGAGGGAGCAAGAAGTAAAATGCAGTGAGAGCTGTGTGCATCGGAGTTAGACAGCTGCCCTGAAGTTTGTACTCTTACCAAACACCTGCAATAAATTCTGCATCATTTCGACGTCGAGGATTCCTATTCTTATCTCTCCATTACTGTGTGTGTCTCGTCCGCATTCATCGCCTGATCACCATGTCATGACTAACACTCATTCACGTTCAAAGTTCGTGACATCTTGGGGGCTCGTCTGGGATCAGGCATTTACAAGGATCGGAGGAGACCCACGCAAGCCAGAGCATTATTAAACCATCGAAAGTTCGTACATCATGTCCTCTATCGAAGAAATAGCCCACCTGGCCAACGTTTTGCAGTTATGAAGCGAGGAAAGGACAAACTACATCAAGGAAGAGACGAAACACATATGGGAAAGACAAGCACAGCTAGCAAGAAAGATACCTGGCAAGAGAAGAGGCTGCAAGACAGCTAGCTAGAGAAGAGAGACAGTTTGAGCTCGCAGATTGCTGAACAGGAGAGCGGACAGGTGGACAGAAGTACCCACCAATCTACCAGCCATCAAGCCAAGTCCAAGATGCCCAAGTCACCGACTTTTGTGGATGGGAAAGACGAGATGAACAGTTGGTTGCTTAGATTTGAGAGGTTCACCGTGTCAAGTAAATGGAAGAAGGAGGACTGGGCCACTATGCTGAGTGCCTCGTTGACTGGCCATGCGTTGGAGACTTAGTGTATGCTGTCACAGGAGGAGGCTGTGAACTACGAAAAAGTGAAGGAGGTACTGCTCACACGATACAACTTGATGGAAGATGGCTACAGAATCAGAGTAGATGGCTACAGAAGCTGCAAGCCTGAGGAAGAAGAAAGTCCATCAATGTTTGTGGTTAGGATCAGGACATACCTTGAGAGGTGGATGGAGCTGGCGAAGACGGAAAAGAATTACGAAGGCGTGCGTGACTTGTTTGTGCGGGAACAGTTTATGGATGCCAGTCATGAAGATCTTGCCACAAATTTAAGAGAGAGAAGCTTAAAGAAGGTGGAGGAGATGGCTGAGGCAGCTAACAAGTTCCTGGTGGCCAGAAATCGGCAACTGAGTGACAGGCCTCGAAACCCAACACTAACTACCAGCCGTGTTAAGTTAGACGCGGAGGAGATAAAGAGAAACCAAAAGTTTGTTTCAAGTGCAAGAAATCAGGACATCGGGCTATTGAATGTCAGGCAGGGAATCAAACCCAGCCGATGTGTTTTAGGTGCAGGAGACCAGGGCACATGATCAAGAATTCCCCATTGAAGGAGAGGGCAGCAGAGGCTACGGCTAAGAAAGCAGCAGGAGCCGTTGTGATGGCGGCTGAAGGAAACTTGCACACACCGAGGAAGGATGTAGCGTTGTTGGACACCACGGAGATCCAGAACGGGGAGTTACAGTTGGCAAATGGGTCAGGGTCCCAGTCTTGACCAATTGTGGAGCCTGCAGTGATCAGGAGATAGCGGAGGAGCTACGCTTGCCGATATTGAAGGGTCTTGTGGGAGACAAGGCAGTTGATGTACTGAGGGATACCAGCAGTGAAGGCGTTGTGGTGTGCCGTGAGTTAGCTGGTGACAACCAAGTGACCGGAAAGTGCTGTCTGCTGAGGAGAATAGACAACACCCGCTGCTGACAGAGAAGGCTGTAATCAATGTTGAGACACCCTATCTGAGCTGGGAAGTAGAAGTGTTATGCATCCCAGAGGCTATATGCAACTTGATTGTGGGTAACTTGGAGGGAGCCAGGAACCTGATGACCCAGACAAGTCTATGACTGCGGGAGCTGTGACAACGCAGGCTCAGGAGAGGGAGGCCAAGTCTAGGCCGTTACAAATGCCTTAGGTTGAGAGGCACGGAGGTGTGGATAGGAATTGACATCCAACTTCAGCAAGCAATCTCGCAGGACAAGACTCCAAAGTTAAAGGGTCGGAAGATGATAACCTTCGAGAGAAAGGTTGGAGTTGTCTATAGAATTTACCATGATCCTGAACGAGGAGGTGGAATGACGATGAGGCAGGTAATTTTCCCACAGAGTTTGCGCAGATATGTCTAGTCTGTGGCGCGTGATTCCATCACTGGAGATCATCTTGGAATCAGGTAGATGCGGGGGAAGGTCACCAGCAATTTCTATTGGCCTGGAGTGGACTGAAACGTGGCGAGATACTGCAAGTCCTGTGATATTTGTCAAAAGACCTTTAAAAAGGGATCAGTATCACAAGCATCTCTGGAGAAAGTTCCAGTTATGGATGTACCTTTCAAGAGGGTGGCAGTGGACATTGTAGGACCGATGGATCCCCCAAGCGAAGCACGGCATCGGTACATCTTGATGCTAGTGGACTACGCCACCAGGTATCCTGAAGCAGTCCTGCTGAAGAAGATCGATACAGAAACAGTTGCAGAGGCACTGATGGGCATCTATAGTCATCTAGGAATACTGGAAGAAGTGTTTAACGACCATGGCACCCAGTTTATTTCAGATTGTATGAAGGGGGTGTGCAGACTTCTCGGTGTCACCCAGTTAACAACTATACCCTATCATTCGATGTGCAACCGATTGGTGGAGAACTTTAATGGAACCTTGAAGACCATGCTGAAGAGGCTTTGCAGTGAACATCCAAGACAATGGCACTGTTACATCAACGCCCTGCTGTTCACTTACAGAGAGGTACCACAAGAGTCAACTCATTTTGCACCCTTCCCCTATTTATGGAAGGAGTGTCAGAGACCCCATGAACATCCTGCATGAGTTTGTGGACCTAGGACATAGAAGAACCAGAAGTCAAGTCCAGCTATCAGTATGTCCTTGAACTACGCGAGAGACTGGATGACACTTTGACGATGGCTCACGAGGAGATGTCGAAGGCTCAAGCTAGGCAGAAGAAGTACTACGACAGAAAGAGCAAGCAGAGGAGGTTTTGTCCAGGAGACAAGATACTAGTGTTGTTGCCCACAGACACCAACAAACTTCTGATGCAGTGGAAGGGGCCATACAATGTAGTCAAAGTGGTCGGCCCGAACACTTATAAAGTGAAGGTGAAGGGGAAAGAGAAGACACTGCACGCCAACCTCCTGAAGAAATACATCTCCCAAGAAGAATGTGGCAAGTTGACAGATGTGATGGAGACCACGAACACAGTGGCAGCAGCCTGCAACAGGGGAGAAGAATAAGGAGACGTAAGCCAGTCAGTGAGTGCTGCCAGCATAGCAGTTGTAGAGGACTATGAGATTGATGAGGAAGAGGTGTGTCCTGAAGACCTCCCTAAACTTGGAGTTTGGGGCCAGAAAGAAAGCGTCAGTGACCTACGATATGGCGAGCAACTGACCCGCTCCCAACTGAAGGATGTGGAGGCTGCGGCATCGTCATATGCAGAAATATTCAGTGATCACTCTGGGAGCAGCAACCTGGCAGAACATCATACTGACCTTATGTCCAGCACATCCGTTCGCCAGAGGCCTTACTCAGTGCCTTATGCAATTCGTGAAGCACTGAAGTCAGAAGTCAAGGAGAACGAGGCAATGGGCATCATCCCGAGAGTTCTTCACCATATGCATCACCTATGGTGGTCGTCAAGAAGAGAGATGGGTCAAATCGGATCTGCATAGATTATTAGAGGTGCAACAAACTCACAATCTTTGATCCACATCCGATGACGGTGAAGAACTCTCCGGCTGAAGTTTTCCAGAACATGCAGGAGGACAAGTACTTCTCAAAGATTGACCTCAGTAAAGGGTATTGGCAGATTCCTGTATGACCTGAAGACGTCTCTAGGACTGCATTCATGACTCTTGACAGGCATTATGAGTTCATTAGGATGCCTTTCGGCATGATGAATTCTGGGGCCACCCTGACCCGTGCCATCAAGAAGCTGTTGGGTGGAATGGGGAATGTGATCGACAATGTCGACGATATTCTGGTGCATACCAGGTCATGGGAGGAACATATGAGGACGTTGGAGGAGCTGTTCCGGCGGATGGAGGAGGCAAATCTAACAGCCTGTCCAACAAAGTGTGTCCTTGGGGTAACGGTTGTCGAGTTCTTGGGTCATCGCCTCGGAGAGGGGACAATAAGGCTGCAGGAGGACAACGTCATCAAGGTGCGAGAGGCTCCAAGACCCCTGACCGAGATCTTTCCTAGGATTCATTGGGTATTACCAGGAGTTTATCCCGAACTTCGCCGCTGTGGCATCACCCTTGTCGGACCTCACAAGAAAGGGACAACCGAACACAGTGGATGGGGCAATGCGCAGGAGAAAGCCTACAAATCATAGAAGTAAGCCATTGTTTCCAAGCCGATTCTGCACCTGTCGAACTTGGACCAGGCCTTTGTTCTGCGGACTGACGCATCTGATATTGAACTCGGGGCAACCCTATTACAGGTGGTCATTGGTCGTTTATTCCCCATAGCCTATGCAAGCCGTAAATTGCTTGAAAAGAAATATTCGACCATGGAAAAGGAATGCTTGGCCATAGTTTGGGCCATCAAGAAGTTTTCATTATATCCCTA
>JBCEWB010036029.1:0-14685 GCA_039654565.1 Peronia peronii | reverse complement strand
CATATTCGACAAAGTTCACTCACTGATCTCATGACCTGTTCCTGATATGTATGATCTGTCACTGGGTTCTCTTGGCAAGAAACTAAAGAAAAAAAACATACTAAACTTCTATTTAAATAACCCTAGAGGTGTCCAGGCCAATCAGGTCAAAGATGGGAATATTCTACTTTGAATCTGAATTTCCCCCCTAATTCTCATACATTACAGTAAGAAACTGCTAGGCTTATACTATCTTTAAACCTAATCATCACTTCTGGAGCATGAATACATATCACTAGAGATATCGTAGAACACCAGCAGTACTTTCTACTGCTGTTTTTAGACTTCATATGGCCCTGTAATACTATTTCACAGCCGAGATTTCACTTTTAATTAATCATTACAGAACAACCACGCTTTAAGTGGATATGAAAATAGCACTGAACAATATAGAAGCATTTTATTAAATGCTGACATAAAAATTTTACAGGTTCAAGCTGCCACTTTTGTGTAATTGAAGATAATATTTGGGAAATAATAGTTCAAATTTGGTAACTTTACATGAAGTTTTCAAACGAACATAACTTAAAAACTAATAGTCACAAGAACATCGCGTTTTCACAGAATTGTAGCCAAGAAATGATTCTTGAACATAGAATAGGCAGATGAGTGCTGATAATTGAAAGACGAAAGATATAAAGGATTTAAATCACCTATTAATAAGGACAACGTGACCCAGAAACACTATCGCGTAAGCCCGACTCGTGACCCCCATTAATCCCACGTCAGGCCCACTGGTAGGGGAGAGTTATTGCCTGAACTATAAGTCCCGATTCGAGCCGCAATGCGACGCCGTGACAAATATGACATTCTGACAGCCTAACATAATGCCCTCAACCACAGATCTGGGGCACGGCTGTTCTGCTCATTTTCCTAGCGGCGCACTTAGTTCACACCCGACTGACCACCACCACCGGTGGCAGGAGGTCATAAATCAAGGCCTGACAGGCCGTTCCCACTGACCACGGCTTGTCTGCGCCAGTGGCCCAATTGTCTATTTCCTTAAATTTAAAGTCCTATCTAAAGTTTATCTGTATTATAAATCCAGAAGTGTTTCCTATCAAATAAAATCTCTGGTTTTTCTCTACAACTCACATTCTGAATTTTGTCACTGTGTTTGTAGGCATTCTCTTACCTTCTACAGTTCAAGTACTCAAAGCCTCTGAGTGATTCAAATTTTAGATGTTAAAAATTTGTATTAAATAGCTGGAACATAGAATTCTATTCTATTTTCAATTTTATATCACAGAACAGTGTCCAATGTTCACATGCCGATTTCTGTTGCATTTGATGTTTATTCAGACAAACAATATTACTTTTTGTGACTTGCGTCGTTCACAATTTTGTTCGCCACGGTTTCACAAAGGACTTTACTTCAATGGACATTTTGTGCCCTCCCCTCTGAGATCTATTCCATTCAAACAAATGAAAAAAGACATATTTTAACGGTGGAGCATACTTACAAGCAGCATTTAGAATGCCTTATAAAACTGTGTCGCACATGTGGAGGGAGGAGCATGAAAAAGAAGGTCACTAATCAGAGCCGATTTTTCTGTGTTCTTTGCATTCAGTCCTATCTAAACTTAGAGAGGGAATGAATGCTCTCCAGGAATGCAAATGAAGAGGTTAACAAATAGTCGTACATGTATTCTTCTTTGGTGTAGATCTTATGCCATACGGTTTGTCAGAACCCAAAGGAATGTATCCATGCTTATGGTGTTTGACCACATAAGATCTTAAGAAAGGTAAAGGGTCCGCCCGGGAGCAAGCTCTTTCTGTGATAAAATGAGACTTTGACGGATTTCACAGGTATGGAAAAATTGGTCAGTGCTAAGCTAAGGTTGCCTCTCCTGGACATTAAAATCCTTCAAGTCATTCCCCCATATCTCCACATCTTGCTAGGTATTACCCTTGAGCACCATAATTTACTTCAAGCAGAAACCCATCAGCTTGACTTATTGCTGGCTCAGACCTTCTCTGAACAAAGCCAACAATACAGCCAGATTTTATCTGGATTTGATGAGTATGTGGGACAGCTCGCATGTAAGAGGGAAATAGAAGAAAAACTTAGGTATTTAGAGGGCTGTCTCGTATTTTCAGAAACAGCCACAAGTAGAAATATACCAAAAGCAACTGGAAGAATGTGAGGATGAAATTCTCAATTTCGAAATCACCCATCTTGCTGGAGGTATGGGTCCTGTCACTCATAGTTTAGAGAAAATTCTAGAGGAGCATGGTATTGTCCCCCAGGCATACCATAGTTGATCTTTTATTGGCAACCACTGTCACAAGTATATGACAAACACAGTGTACACCAGTCTCACTTGACACACTTATAGTCACACAGGAGAGCTGAGACATTATGATAGGACAAAGTTTGGTACATTCAAACTGTAGTTATGCCAAAATACATAATCACACCTAACACTCACACAAAATACATCCATCAGAACATGTTGCCAGTAGCTCAGATATCAGCGCATATTTGAACTCATACAGAAAAATTTTCCCCGACAATATCTAAAATGTACATGTTGGAGCGCCATTGCCTGCCAGTCATTTAAACCTGGGGTTTTGGTCTGGGTTTGCTAGGAAGCAACTGAAAACCATAATGGAAACCCATCGGCTACAGGCTGCCTCTGAACTAAAAACTCTTATCTCTAGGGTGAAAAAGAGGAAGAAGAAGTAACACAAGTATTACATGTCTTCCTGAGAGCTCATTCCCATATCAAATGACAAGGGAATTTTCTCTTCACCATATAAGTGTATATGTAAATATGCCATCTATATATTATGTAACTTTGTATTTATATTGTGTGTGAAGTATAAATATTTTTCAGTTTCAGAGACGAAATAATAGAACAGCCTTCTGTGAATGTTGCTCTTGTGTTAGCTCATGTTTATACACCTATAGAAATGCTGACGTTATAACCTAAAGGAAACCAAAACTACCAATGTGTTAAAATTCTGATTTTATTTATTATCAAACCAAATGAATAGAAATTTCCTATGAAAGTTTAGAGCGTGACTGTGAGATACATATGTAAATTGCTGAAATTCATCGTTCAAATAATTTTATATGATTTTTATACATGTCTGATGTAGGGATCTTGAGAGTTCAATATTACACTCATCAATAGAGCTTAACTTCAAATTTAATGGGGAAAAAACCATCATAAAGATAAGAGTGCAACCATGAAAGCATATGAATATTGTTAAATTCCTATGTTCGGTTAATTTTACAATGAATTTTTTTCAATAACAATTTAATGTCATTTGAACTTCACTGCCGAGCTCAGTTTCAGTCATTTTGGTGCTGTTCATATAACAGTTCATAATTTATTCAGATAAATAAAACTAGTATTGTCGTAAAGTGCATCTTTGTCTCTATCTGGTCACTGAGTTCTAGCCGCACTGTTTTTGATCACTGAACTAAAAACGAGCCGTATTTCATGTGTATGCTGTATGAAATAAGGCAGCGGGCAGCCCACAAGGCAGGCCCAGTACATGCAGGCAGTGTGACTGGTGCATGACCTCCAGCCCGCGGTCAAGTCGGCCAGCCAACTAAGTGTGCCACTATGGAACAGCCACAGGGGCTGTTGTGATCATTCACAGCTTCCCTGGACCTCATTCCCACCCACAGCCTGTACTCAAAGATACTTTTGAGAAAAAGCATTTTTTTTTTATTTGATAATTGTTCATGATTCAACAAGTTTCTTCAGCACTTCACACAGTTGTATTCTGAGTCCATAAGAACTTTGTTCTGAATCTTCCCGTCTCAGTGTTTACTCGATGGTAGCAAAAGCTCCCTTTGTTTCACAGATGATGGGATACACTCGGCTTCTTTGCTTACATTGAGGAGCAAGCTGGACTGAGAACAGTGGGAGACCATGCTGCCCAGCCCTATTGCTTCCCCTTGCCAGACAAAAGAGGTGTTTGAACAAACAGTGTATAGAGGAAAAAAAATCACTTTACTTCATGTCATTCAAAAGACTGATCACAAAAAAATTTGATAAAATTATAACAAGAGGAAGGAAACATTCCCTTTATACCATAATTGTTTTTTAAATTCTGCATGGTGTATGTTTCAAGCAAAGAGCGCAAGTGCTCTTTACACTACTTGTTCAATACCTCCTTTGTCTTGCAAAATGAATAGGGCTGGGCATTACAATCTCCCACTAAGACATTATGGGCCATTATTGGACAGCTAAATATTGCAAAATAATAATGAAGAAAAACTGTTGAGAGTAACTTCTCCTACATTTTAACTGAAAAGACCTGGCTATTATGTTCAACTGTTTGTTATTTGATTCCAGGGACCTGTGGTCAAGTCTCCAATCGCAGATCAATTCAGAGCAAGTCCACTGAGCAAATCAAAATCCACTTACATGCTAGACCCCAAGGTTTAGATTTTGTCTCTGGATCTGCCACAGGTGGCCAATCGTGAGTGATCTCTGCTGCTCTTTTCAACTCTGTCACAAACTTAAGCTTGGTCTTCTCGTTCACATTTCCGGCCACGTTGTGGGTGAGAACAAATGGGTCCAGAACTGTCAGACACCCAACCTGTGGCAAACATAATGACAACTAACTATTGATCTCTTGTTACAATATGAATCATGTAACTGAATGTCAAACTGTCTCCTCTGTCGGTGCAAATGTCTTGCAGTCGGTCAAAATGAGTCATATATCGATTTTTCACCAAACTTATGTAATTAAAATTGAGCTAGGTTGACTGTAGCCAGAGATATTGGAAGGGACTTTTCACTATCAACTAAAATCAGGACAAAATTCAGCAAAAAATGAACAGTCTAGCACATATATCTATCTATTCACCTCACAACAACTTTATAGTATCAATCCATAAGAGCAATATTTTCCTATTTAGAGTTGAATGCTAGCGTGATAAGATAAACTGTCAAAACAATAAGATCAAATATAATTATCATGACATGACAAGGCAAGACAAGATAGAGATGAAATCAGTCAAAATAAGCTATTATCAGATATTCATCAAAAAAATAATTTTAAAAAAGATGAGATCGGATCAAACTAATGCGATCAGATAAAATCAAATATAATGGAGCATGACCTAACAATATAAGATAAATTGAGTGCAGATGTGATGATACATGATATCCTAAGAGAAAACATGACCCAACAAAGGATAAGACAACCCCACATTTCACAGTTTATGCCAGATATCTAGTCTTTCTCTCACTCTCTCTCCCTCTTTCTCTCTCTTTCTCCCTCGTACCTTGCAGCCCATGAAAGTCGGGTCCCGGGAGATCTGACCTCTCTGAATCGTTGTGGCATTGCGAGTGATCAGAGCATCAACATTCCAGTTCACACAGTTGGCACAAAAGTCAAAGAATCCCTTCAGGAGCTCAACTAGGACATAAAACATACAGAAATAGCACTAAATATTACAATACTAAAGCACTTTTGGATTCTGAATATGAATCTAAATATAGATGCATGAATTCTTTATTTGTTCATAAAGAACAGTGATCAGTATTACACTATGCAAGAAAAGTACAAATTAAGAATATGAAATGTGCACATGATCATGCATTCATATTCCTACAGATATAGACAAGTGAATGTAAATTAAGATATTACTTTTCGATTCTGAATATGAATCTAAATATAGATGTATGAATTCTTCATTTGTTCATAGGGAACAGTCATCAGTGTTGCACTATGCAAAAAAGGTACAAATCAAGAATATAAAATGTGCACAATGATCATGCATTTATGTATCTATAGATATAGGCATGTGAATATATATTAAATATCAATGTAACATATCAAAACATTTAATAAAAGCTTTCTGATGACACATGTTGGCAACATTATAAGCAAAAATTATTATTATCAATGCTCACTGCCTGGTCATTAACCTTCTCTATGTAAAAGAGCTGCTCTAATCAAAAACTCACCTAGTTATGCACTGAATTCTTCTCCTAAAAAAAAGGCAATGTAGTGACATCGCACTAATGGTATATCACCTTCAGGCTTAAACTCATTTCCTAAAACTAAATATAATGTGACACCACATAGATTCTGAAGTTCCGGTTACTTCTCTTGATACTTTTAGCATTAACAGATGTCTGAGTAAAGATTCAGGACAAAACCTCAGACTATTCGGATTTTGTAAATCAAAGATGTTCAGGAGAAGAACACAGCGTTTTAATCCTGGTGTTTTTGATAGCAATGATCTAAACTATACCATTTGTAATTGTTCTATATATCAATATTTATTCTCTACATTAAAGTGAAATATAGAAACCCCAAGCTATATTTTGATAGATTCCAAATTTAGCGACAGCAACCACCATCATCGTTTTCAAACAGTACCCAGGGCATCAGATTTGAGAGTTGCGACTGAATCCAACAGGAATAGCTAAGGTGCTGGTGGCTACAATTTGAAGTGTCTTTGAATGATAGAGCTCATACTTTATCTTAGCAAAGGTTGAAACAAGATTGCAATTTTCAAAAATAAATGAGGGTGAAGATGAGGGAAGAATTTTATCTCAAACTCAGTCAAGTCAAATCTGCTAAATTAATAAAACAGTTAATTAACATTTGAGACAGATGAACATTGTTAGATTCCAACTCACGATCAGTTTCTGTGTTCTCTGTGGGCGGCAAAACAGCTTCATCTGGGATGGACACACACTCCCAGTCATCTACCCGTTCCTTGTAAGCACCTGGGCTCATAGTGGTGGGAGAGAGAGAAAGAGAGAAATGAGAAGAAAAGGTGTAGAGCACCTGGAACCACAGCCATCTGTGACAGAGACAGTGGAATGTATTTCAATGGGAATTGTTTTTGACCTATCCTATTACTTCCCTTTGCTTCACATGAGGAGTGTTGAACTAATAAAAAGAGAGGAAAAAAAAATCACAAACAATTGCACAAAAATCATGGTGCATATATCATCTAGATAAACTGTCCTCTCACACAGCTGTTGCAGAATATGCAGGTGAGGACGGTGTATCTGTAGTGGTCTGATTTTCTTTGCTTTGTTTTTCACCAAGCCTTGCTCAGCTCTTTCCTGAGTTTGAACACATCTATTACTCTTCCACTTCAAACCGCTCATTCTTTGTGACAGCTTCCACCTGGGCGGATGATATGGGAATATGACTTGCCTATGGAGTACAATATTTCTCTCAATCTCGGTGATTTGCACAAAAAGTCAGAGAACTGAATAACTTTGGAAACCAAATCAGGCAAGACTGCAATAGGGGCAGAGGGCAGATTGGAACTCAGTTCACTGCCTTCTGTCTTATGGGACTGAATTAACTTCACGGATAAAGAGATAAGCTATCGAGTATTGCAAGATGATGAACAATGTAGTCATAGTGTTGATCTGATTCTTATTGTTTTTGTTGTCTGCGGTGTCTCCTTCAAAAATTTATCCCCCTCAGCTCTGTCTCAAAATAAGACAAACCAGTTTCACAAATCTGATGCAGAGATAAAAGTTGTTGAATACCTGGAGATGAGGACCAATGCGGCCACAATGTTGGTCTGATTTTTCTCACTTTGTGATCCTCAGCTCTTTCTCAGATTAGGGACTAACGTAACCTCAAAGATATAGAGATGAAAGTTGTTAATTTTATCCTCACCTTTGACACAATCAGCTATGTCACAGACCAGTGGTACAAGCCGCGGCTTCTGCTGCATGACATAGAATATGACAATCAGCGTGACTGCGTAGCTGGTCAACAGGTGCCCAGTGCTACCACTGCCGGATAGTTCATGAGCACGCATCCACAGCCGCACTACGCTGACTAGTCTATGCACACGAGGCTCCGTTCCATAGAGCCGCAGCAAATGACTGTTATGTAAAGCTTTCCTGAATACAACAGCAATGTAAGGGAAGATGCAAATCAATAAAACAAAATAAAAAATTCACAGATAGGAGTACAAATAAAATACAAGAAATAAACAACTAAAAGATATTTCTAAGATTAACATAAACAGAATGCAGTTTACATCAAACTTAAAATGATGTCACGTAGTGATCTTTTCATGCTATGCTTCCTAAATCATCACTTAAGGGCAAATTTTCAAATACATCCATCAAAGTTCCTGATCACTCTTTTATTTCGTTACACTTGATCTAAATTTTTATTAAAAATTAACCACATCCAGCAACCATTAGAGTTCTGTTGTGTAACACCAAAAAACCTTCCATCATTCTAAACCCTAGAAGCATCAAGGAAGATGGTCTAGTCAAAGATCAGCTCATCATACTTTGAACTAGAATTTTCCTCCAAACAGCAGACAACATGTAGCACAGTATTCATATTCTAACAAATGAAGAGGTTCACAAAAGGATTCAGGAAGTTATAGGATGTCACAAGATTCTCCTCACTGAAATAAAGAAATGAATGAAATGATATGATCATGTCCCGATCATCAGGGCTTGCAAAAACCATCATATGGGGCACAGTCAGAGGCAGTCGTAGACAAGAAAGACAAAGGAGGAGATGGAAAAGCAAACATTCGAGAATAATCAGAAATGAGATTTGTTGATTCTCAAAGAGCAGTACAAGACAGAAAGGATTAGAGAAGATTAGTGGGCTCATCTTCGAATGCAGCCCTAACAACACCAGCACAAATCAAGGGATTGGCAAATCAAATTCTAAGATCTGAAAACATAAACTGTTTTTGACAAAACAGATATCTCCCTGTTCCAGCATTTTCTGCAAACAATTTTAGGGTGAATTTAAACACAGGATATAACAGAAATCAATTTCTCAGCTGTTGTTCATGCTGTCCCAATAAGAGCTCTGAGTATGCCTAACTAACCTGTTATTGAGGGAGAGGTCACACTTGAGGCCGGTCACTTTATGAGTAAACTTGACCACAGGGCACCTCTGGCTGGGAATGGTCAGGGTCTCTGAATAGTTGCTGCTCTTAGAGCTCAGGATCCGGGACAGCAGTTTGACCTGAGGAAGACACAACAGAACAACCTGAGAAATGGCACTTACTGTGATATCATCACAATCATAACTCAATTGCCTAAATCATTTTTAGTGGTATTAAGAAAACTCAACAAACTCATTCTGCTTGAGTCCCAATGTGATTTAAGCAATGAGAAAAAAATCCACCATTTGCCTAATTCTATTGGAGATAAGGTTTACGTATTTTTTTACCAACATATGAACCAAATGTAGAGCATATCATTGCTAACTCAAAATGCCCCCAAAATGACTGTGGTATGTTGTGTTAAAACTATAATGATATGATATTATCAGGAAAGACTAAACCAAGATGGTAATTACAGTTAACTATGGCATCATCTCTTGCTGGATGTCAGATGAACTAAACTATCAAATTAACTGCGGCTACTTTGTGTAATTTTACACAACTACAAGAACTTGCAAAATTTATTCGGACTGAGTTTAAGGGCCTACTGAGGAATGAGGAAACATAGGCAAATAAAAAAGTTTCACCACACAGTGAAAGGATTTTCTTTGATAGACTGTTTGAAAACAATTTTGTACCGGCTCACACATGCATGTGTCCTATGTAACAATATGGATACAATAGATCTTCTATATACAGATAGAGATAGAGCTGCACTAACAGGCCCAAACAGACTCCCAAGTCTAAACGCACAGCAAACTCAAATAGTCGGCAAGATATTTATAATTATATTACATGAAGATTTTGCATTAGCAGTTGGGTACATATTCAAATTTCAACAGCAGAATACGAATTTAAGATCTTTGCTTGGAACAGGGCTAAAGTTTAAGCATGGAATAGTGACATTACCACATCATAGAGGTCCACTCTCCTCAGAAATTCCGCAGTCAAAGGGCCATGGCTAAGCATCTTCATGGAGTTAAGGTCTGTGTAGGTGGGTAGTTTGATCTGGGGCTGACAAGGTCAGGAGGTAAAAGAGAATAACTTGAAAGTTGAGGAACTAACAGGATTAAAAAATTTGGCTGGTACCACTAGTTTATTCATCTTCTAACTTATCATTTCTCACGACGGTTATTTTGTTTCTTCAAGTTTATTGAGTCAATTACTAGTAAACTGCACTTTAAATTAAACTTCAAATTTTAAGACATTTCAATAAAATGAGGATGACGATGATAAAGATCTGTTTTCCTTCTTTTCATATTTTGTTTTTCTTTTTTTTTGTCTCGGGGAAGAACCAATTGTCGAAAGTTTGATAATTTATTTATTTTCTTCATATTTTTTTTTTTTTTTATTAAAGTATTATTAACTGGTAGACAGTCTTTGTGATCTTTTAGGACACGCCAGTAAAATGATGGTATTAATGATGATGGCATCCTGTAAATATGTAATCATATGCAGAGCAAATTCTGTTCTCATGTGTTCCTCACAATTGATCAACACCCACATCTCTTACCTTTGCCTTCCAACTATCATTTGGCCTATAGCTTCCCTGAAAATCCAGGAACAGGTCAAGATCACAACCTTTGGCTCCAAATCCATTGACAGATGATCCAAACTGATAGACCGTGCAGTCTGAAATGGTATTGATGAAAGGGCTATCAAAATAATCAAAGCCTGGAGCAAAACAAAAATAAATAAAACAAAACTAACAAAAAAGTCAGATAGCCAAATTGTTACCTTCTAAACACCAGAAGGGGTGGCAGCCAGATTTAAGACTACTATCATATGGTCAACTAACAACACTACAGTTAAGTTGAAGCTTTTACTTGACAACTCAAACAGCCTTTTGTTTTGCTTCTCAACTTCGGAAGACAAAAATCCCAAATCCTCAGCATGTTTCCGTGCTAAGTAGCAAATTTTAACATTCACAGATGGCATTCAGAGCTGTCAGGCTATTCAAGACCAGACATGGCATCCTCACCTTTTACAATTTTCACTCTGTGGCTATCTCAATGTCATTAAAAGTCAGATTAAAACTCCTGCTTGACAGAGTTCAAAGCCTGAGGTTTTGCTACTCAAGCATGGCAAAAAAAAAAAGTGGAAGCTCTGGACCAGTGTCTGATGTTTGTAATTATGTCAAACCCAGCCATTCCTACTGAGAACATCCCAGACTGGGATAAGTTTGGATTTACTTGATCCAAGAAAACATGAACTTAGACCTACTGAGTCACTGGCATAAGGGTTTGCCTGTTTTTTACAGTCACTTGAGAAGGACAGATGGAAAAAAAAAGACATTAATTTTCAGATAAAAATTGACAATCTTTGAATTGAGAAGTCAAAATACTTAAACTCAAAGTCCTTGATTTCAGAACCTGAAATATTTCAACTTACTTTCAGAGTAGGACAGGAATAATTTTGTTCATTCTCTATAGGAGGAGCAGACAAACGAAACAGAGATCATTTTCAGGTCCAACTTCAAAGTTTTGACTTGAAAATATGACATAATTTAACTTACTTTCAAAGTATGGGGAGAAAATTTTGGTCAGTTCTTTGCAGATCTGTGCCCGCACCTTCTTATCCTCGGGATCGAGTCTTGAGTTCTCTGCAACCATACTGATCTGTTCAGGCAGCTGGGAGAATATAAAAAACATCACCCACATTTCAGAAAGCCATAACAAATAAAACAAACAAAACAAAAACAAAACACATGATGGAAAATGAAACATGTGCAGTATTATGTCACTATAAAATTATGCATGTAGTTGCATCACATTTTCACATGTTTACCACAAGCTTGTGATCACAATTATTTAAAAAATCTCCAAAATTAAAAGTGTACTCAGTCATGCAATGTTTGCAGTGGTATATGTGAATTCAAATGGTAATATGGAAAATCAGATGTATATCCCCATTTGCACATTTTTTTCTAACCAGAAAGTGATCTACAGATAACTGAAATCTATTTAATTTTGCAATTATGCAATATTGAGTGAAATATATTAACTGAACAGAGAAGAATAAGGATAATACAAAGACTTTCCGTATGTAAAACGATCTCAGAAAAATAGTGAATTGGCACAGAACTATATTCTATCACTTAGTTTGAATAAAAATACGTATTTCTGAGAGTAACATAAAAGTTATAGATTCTTCACAGGTAATTGTTTGCAGTCACTCTTCATTATGCTATTTAAGCTGTTTAAAACAAGAAAGTACAAAGAGATCCACATGTACGTAGATCTGTGGGAGTAAAACTTGAACTTACATTCTCTGCAGACATTAACTGCTCTATTATCTGATGATGAGCTTCTGCCATTTTCCGTTTTTCTTCCTGCTCTCGCTGCTGGTGGATGAGACGTTTGTCCCCAAACCTGTGGGGCTGGAAGACAAATTTCTTCACATACAGCACCATGCCACTGCTACAATGCCGTTTCTGGGAAATTACCTTTTCCACTCCTGCAGTTTCTTGGAATTCTACAAAAGCAAAGCTGTTACCCTGGTGTATTTGGACGAAAGAAATGATATGGTGAGTATCTCATAACATAGGACTATTTCAAACATCAGAACACAAACTACCAAGGCTTATCTTATATTTTAGATCACAACAATGAATGTTTACATATTGAAAGACTTTGGGGTAAATAATCTCGATTCAAATGGCAATATTAATAACACGAAATCAGATCACAGGATTTTTTATTTGCAAAATTTTTACTATCAGAGAGTGGTGAAGTGCATATTTCTGACATCTGTTTAAAATCTTCAACTTGCAAGTGACAGATTTCAGGAATAGCAATGTCAAATGAGACAAATTAAGATAATGTAACAAAACAAAAATAAGTGTAAATTAGTACAAAATCATGACTGTATAATTCTTTAATTTTTTTCCCATATGCATTCCAAATGTTCACTTTTTTTTTTTTAAACTTTCGAATATAGAAGGTATTGCCAAAATAAATAATCGTTGCCTGGCTTGCTGCTCACTCTAGGTTCCCTCATAAAAAGACAAATCGTCGCTGTTGTTTGCTATTAATGTACAGACCAAAATTAGGCAAATTTGTTATATCTCAATGTTCTCTATTGAGTTCAAACTATTAAGACATAGAAATATAGATATGTATGTCTGAAGAAGTGGTGGTTATGAGTGAATAGCAAACAGAGCTCTATATGGGTGAAGCCTTTGCTATGTGTAGACAGTGAAGAAAAGAATTGTACGCTGTATACAAAAGGATTATGTCAAAGAAACTGACCATAACAACTGAGGTATTCATCCTGATCATAACATATCACACAAACATACAAGTACATGATGATTTCTATCACTGTTTCCTAACAACTAAATCTGTAAAACAGCTTTTTGTTCTACTTATAAAATATTCACATACTCCATAAACAGACAGCAAACAGCGATGACAAAGTGCAGCTCACAACTGCCACCAAGCTTTACATCACTTAAATTTTCCTTAATATAATAGAGATATAAGGGAAGTACAAAATCATTTTGTTTTACATACCTTTTGATTTATTATTATACTTTCAAGATTTTAAAACAAAAGTTTTAGACACAAAAGCCTTGTCTTTTCCTTTCGCATATTGAATGACCAACAAATAAAAAAAAAAACTTACTCGTTTCCCACCAAGCTCAATTTTCTGTATTGATCCAAAGCGGGAAAAATATGATCTCAGAAATTCATATGGTTCTCTGGCACCATCAAAATTTCGGACAAAAATTTTGCGTTTGGCTGCATCTTGTTCTTGTGCCAACTGTTCATTGGTTTCATGTTTTTTGCTCTTACAGTGCTGATCAAAGAGAATCTCTGAGGAAGCAATGACACAAGTTTCTTATGTGACAAACTGTAATGATAAAAGCAATATAATATAGTAATTTCTCCTTGCTCATCTTATTCTTTTTTCCTCTTCTCCTTCATTTCTAAGACAAATGGACTTGATTGATTTTTTTTTTTTAAATCTTTCAACAAAAAAACAATACAGAAACGTAAAAGGCAATATTTTGGCTGCTTTTTCTATTATCAAAAAATTCAGAATCAATAACATTTATAAACTATAATCATATTCTACTTCATGTTTTCTGACACTTTAATCTATTTCTTTATTTGATGTCCAAGTAACATTCCTGTATTTCTGACTTCAACAGAGGAAAGTTACATCTAAAAAAGAAAAACTAATATTCAACTGGGAGACAAAAAAATTTCAATGGAGAAAACGGATTTAAAATGTAGCAAAGACATAACTAACATGACTAAGAAAATGCTTTAATTTCAAAATTCTGATGAAATTTAACAATTTTATCAGTAAATATCAGCTCCACTAAAACAGCACTATCTCAAGAAAAATAAACTTAAGCTACAAAGGTTAAATCCTTCAACACCTTGTCATAGACATTAAACAATTTAGAAACTGTGTAATCCAGAACTGAACTTTTCAAAAACAAAATTTAAGTAAGTTTGTCATTATTCATGGTGCTATGTCAATGGTACATTGATAAATTTATAGAAAAAGCAAATTTTTCAGCTGTTTTTTGCTCAGTTGTTACTAAATATGAATATACAATATTTTGTAGTATTTGTCAGTCCAGCTTATCAAACTGTGTGTGGAATCTTAGTTTTCATGGATTTCTTCTCTCACTTATAAATACACTTAAACACGGTTAGAACGAACTTTGCGGGGAATGGGAATCATTTTCGCTCTATCGCTAGTTTGTTGTATCCGAAGAGGCTAAATTGAAACAGGGATGCAAGTTAAATTATCGA
>JBCEWB010035918.1:0-14686 GCA_039654565.1 Peronia peronii | reverse complement strand
CCCCCCCCCCCCCCTCCCAGTCCGGACTCAATCCCGCCCACTGTAAGTAAGCCAACCGGCACCCGTTCTCAACTTTCCCACAGGCAATCAGAAGGGCTGACTGTCGTTCGCTGTTGGTGTTTGTTACAATTTACATAAACAAGCAGAGTATAGTTGGGCTGTCATCGCTGGGTATCTGTCAGTCATCCACTCGTGGCCTTTATCAAAAGTTTCTGCATGTAGACGCAAAACGTGGCTTATTGGTCGGCCCATCGGATCGAAGGGGTAAAGATCCTGATTGGTGGTAAGCTGAGCCGTTCGTGGGCCTTTAGCACACGAGACTTTTTTTTTTTTTTGGACGTATCTTATACTGTTGTTAGCAGTGAAATGCTCTGGTGTCTGTATACCTTTCCCCCGCGTTGACAAGCAGAAGAGCGCCATCGTTGGTTGGTCACTTTACCACACCCACTCAGTGCTCCCGTCGCTAGGGGCGGGGCTATCGGACATCTTCAACGCATCTTCCTAGTTCCACCTGTTAGCCAGCCGCCATCTACCTAGCAATCCTGCTCGACTGATTTTTATCTTCTTTGTGTTATGCTGTGCTCTTGTGGCTTTATTTGTTTTTACTTGTTCCTACTCTGTTTCCTCATTGCATTTCTACTTGCGACTACCACTCGGATTGTCCAGTTTACATCCATGTATATTGTCCTATTTCCTAATCCTGCTTATCTTTTTGTTCTTTAGGATATTTTGGCTTTAAGTGGTTGCCCTGTTTTTTTGGGTGAGAATTTGATAGGTAGAAATTTGGAATCTGAAAATTTTGCCCAGGCAGCGGCACTCTGCCTACTCTTCATTGATTTTTAACGGTCAAAGATTCTTTAACGTGCATAGTGCACACACTGGGCCCCTCAGATGCATTGGCCTTTATCTAAGAAGGCTAGATGTCAGGCTTCCCTATGGAAAGGAAGCCAGGGGGCCGTTGAGTCATTGAAAACATGCAGGTGTCGATCTTTGTATTCTTCCATCCCCCAATGGAGGATCTGCGAGTCAAACCGACAACCTCAGGATGTGAGTTGTTTTCACCATGGAGCAGACACCACACTACATAGCCACTACAACCTCTCTTCCCCTTTCACTAAAGATATTAACACGATGTACAGGTTTGTTTGTTTGTTTATTTATTTATTTATTTTTGTTTTTATTTTGGTGGGGAGGAGGAGGGAGTGGGGGGGATGTATAGAATTTTTTTGTTTTCTTCTTGTTTTTTGTTTCAGGGTTTAATTCTAGCTATTTGCTGTTCTACGATTAAAATTGTGGTTCAATATCTGAACCCCTCACTAAAAAAACTCCTCTGATCTCAGCTGTACGCTCACTGCTCAAGCCTTTCATTGTCTTCTTATCGAAAGATTTTCAATCAGCATTGTCAGATGACACAGTGGAGATTGGTCTCCATCAGCTTTATTACTTCTCTTTGTTGAACACAAGAACAAGCAAATTATTATACAGAAGCAAAATCACGTTTTTGCAATTTTTGTGTGAAACTTACATCGCAGATTTAAAAATATATGATGAAAGAAATACGTTTTTCTTTCATAGTTATAATTTTGTCAGAATTTCCTATGATTGACCTTTCAAATAATAAAAAAAACAACAAAAGGCTGGCTCAAATCTTTTGTGTCTGGCAGAGGGAGGTAATTGGACAAGTGGATCAATCCCTTTTGATATGCGTATGTAATCTGACGTGAATGTTGAGTATTTGAGTGATCGTGGCCCAGGGAAAGGGATGGAGGAAGAAAAAAAGTGGTGAGGAGGGGGGGAGTAAAGTTGGATTCAGGAGAAATGAGAGTGAAGGGTACTCCTGGCTGTGGTCTTTCAGTTGTTTGATGTGATATTTACCAATAAATCTTTCTTTAACCCTTAGACTAAGAGTGTCAACTGAAATTGCTAAGGTGTTATTATTTCTATGAAGACGTTAATGTTCAATTTTATGATATAACTGTCAGTGTTTGAAGTGATTACCATGATACAACGACATGTGCAGTGTGGAAGAAAAGAAGTCCTGTAGAAACTATGACAACCAAGTCTTTCACCATATCTTGACACTCCCAGAATTAATAGCTTTCCAATGCCAGAAGAGTGTTAAAGTTATTTTGTTACACTTTTTTTTTCAAAATGGCCAGCACTATCTTGAAGTTTGGTCTCTCACCACACCTGATCTTTACCAGTCACTGTCTCTTGACTTTGTATTTATGCTTACGAAAGGTTGCTAGAGCAAATTTCACCATGATGGGGCAGAGCAAGACCCTGTTGTGACAAATGAGAAATGTGTCACAGAGAAGTGCAATACTCTGGAGTCAAGGATCAATGTTGATGCATAATGGTCACCTCAGTTTACAAATGTTGTATCTCCACAATATGTAAATGTGAGAATCATTTCATTACTGAATTCTGTCTGGCATTGTATTCCTCATTTTTCATGAAAAAAGTAAGTGGGGAAAGTAACTGTCTTCATTTCACATCAGTGTTAGGTCCATGTATATTGCAACAATTCTGGTGTCAGCCAAAATCTAAAGGTGCACCGATACTCAAATCTGTACGCAAATGGATGTTGAATACTTGTCGACTGAGGTGGCATTTTGTCCAAGAGTTGGGGTATCACAACAAGTTTGCTTGGATCGTGGCTTCAGAAGTGCTGTCTCTGGTATGGCTATGAATTGGCTGTGAGTTTCTCCACCATTAGGAGCTGCCCTTTGAGGTTCAGAGTTTTTGTCATTGTTCTTGCAGTATAACGTATTTGTCCCCATCCCTATCTTGAAGTGTCTTCACTCCCTTGTCCATTGCATGTCAGACAGAGGCTATACTATAACAGATGCTGTTGGTATCGTTCTCACTTGTCTTTTCTATTATGTATGTAGTCATTCAATCCTTAGAAAGTAGGATTACCTTGACTGTAAATGTTGCTCAGTTTGATTAGAAGAATGTTTTTATTTTTATAGAAATGTAGAATTTGGAAATTTTACCAAGACAGTGGCTTTTCTGCGCACCCGTCGTCAAATTTTTAACTGTTTGCCAGATATTCTTTAACTTGGTATGCCTAACATACACATGGAATCTCTGAAATATATTTGCCCTTATGCAAGACGGCTAGAAGTTGGGATTCCCTATCTAAATTGTCAAGAGACGAGCCACCACAAAAAAAAAAAAAAAAGCAGGTTCTGATCTTTCCCACCCTACTGTACGATTCAAACTTTTCATACTGTATTGATAGCCGGACGCCAAACCCATGCTGTTTCTCTCTCACTTACTGGAATGGGGATTATTTTTCTCCAGCAGATTATTTCCCTTTCTGTGATGGAAAGGATTTTTGAATTAGGGGAAAAACGGTGGAAGAAAAATATATTTGCATTTTTTGCTTGAAAAGTACACTATTAAAACATTAGAAAATTTCATGGTATATGGAAAATGTTCTCGTTTTATCTTAACAATTTTGTCAGATTTCTCTGCTATTTACATTTCAGATGGAAAAGTGGAAAGTCATTTTGTCTTTCTGTTCAATGCTTGTTTAGCATTCCTTATTTCTGGCAAAGGGAGATAATTTGGCTGGTGAAGACATTATCGTCCCTGTGGAAATTTTGTGCCCAAATAGAGCAAACATTGATTTTTATACCGAGTCCCAGCAAAATTTATGGACGCATGGATTGTTAGATAAAATCAATATTAAAGAAAATGCTCCATTAAGCCCATGCTCTGAGCCTTTAGATGCCAAAACTGGTAGCAGTGCGAGAAATTTGTGCTCATTCAGGTCGATGGGATCTTTGAAGCTCTTTTTTAGAGCTTTCAGGGCTAATCAGATAAGCAGCTAGTTGGCCACCTAGCAGAGTACATGTATTATTATTGTTATTTATTTATTATTAACCTTTTACATAGAAACATGTACTTAGTTCTGCCTATATACACATTCAAAAGAGGTATGTCTAGAATAGAGACTTTATCTTTGTATATGGTTTTCTATGTCTAGAGCTTCATATACTTTATATTATTATCTTAATACTACTACTACTAGTGTTGGTGGTTAATGGAGAGAATTTGTTTTGAGGATGGTCCAGAGATAGAAAGTTTTTTTCATCATGATAACTCTTTGCCTTAGAAAAAAAATATCCACTGCCTTAGTTCCTTTCTTTGTTATCAACTACAGGATATCATTATGAAAGACACTGTAATTATGTAAAGCTTAAGTTCAGTGTAAAGAGAAGAATGAAGAAACATGGGAGAGAAAGAAAGAAGGAGAGTCTCTGTTCATCAGGAGACAAATTATCCAAAAATTGGACCCATTTGATGTGATCACACAATATAGTGTCTGTAAAGTTGCTATACAATTTTTTCTAATAAAGAAATATCATGGTTAAAAAAGGATTTTCAGAAAGCATATTTATCATATCAGATAATATTAAAACAATATAGGTAGTCCATTTCATTTACTACAATTGTGATGAATGTTCAAATTGTAAGCCATTAGCTTCAGTGCATTCTCGACAAGGTGAAAGTTCATTGTGACAAACTTTGGCACATAAGTCTGAAACAAGATTAGCAAATGTATCAGTAATGAACTGCCGAAGATCTCCCATACTTCTTGACTTCCTCGAGTACATGGCGTCTTTAATAAGTCACCAGATGCAAACGTCAGTTGGTGTTATGCCAGGAGATTGTGGGGAAAATTCAATGGGCCCGTAGCTGCCAATCCATTTATTAGCAGATGACTCACCTAGAGATTTTGGTTCAGCTGTTGCAAAATGGGGCTCCATCTTGCTGACAACGCAAGTTATGGAAATCAGGTGTTTGTTTCAATGCAGGCACAGTGACAGTCTTCAAGTTGTCCAGTTAAATTTCCCCAAGAACAATTCCTTCAAAGACTTCTAGTTCATAGAGCTGTTTTTCAATATGCCCATTCCATAAAGTTGTTTTTCAGTATGCATATTTCATAGGGTTGTTTTCAGCTAATTGTACAGTAACTTAATGGACACCCTGCTTTGTGTCAAGAAATGACAGTATGGTATTTATACATTGTTGAGGATTGACAATGTGGTAATATGAAATATGTGCCTTGTTATTGATTTGTAAAGCATTTTGGATTGGAAAATCATTCACATGCATAGTATAACATTCTAGTCTTAGCATTGGGTAGATACACCTGTTGGCAATTTGAGGGTGAAGTAGTCACTGCTGTCTAGATTGATGAAAAGTTTTGTTGCTGTGGTTTTCAAGTTGCCATGAATTGCTCAGCCTCAGAATGAGTAGGAATTTGCTCCCGTCTTAAAAAATTTGCCCAACTGTCAGAGACAAATATGTTTGAGGATGAATAGTAACAGCATAATGTTAATGTTATTTAAATGTCACTTGGTGTTCATGTATGTGATCATAGAAAATAAAGATGTTTGATTTAGATACTTTGTTTCACTGAAGAATAGAAATTTTATTTCAGGATATGAGAATCAAAGTCAGATATATATAAGCAAGTTATGGATTCTTCATGTCAGCAAATCTCTGTGTAAACTCTCAGCAGTTTAACTTGAAAACTATGCTTTGACTTCATGATTAAACATACAGTGAATGTGGGAAGAGATTTGTACATAAGAAACAGAATGTACCCAAATGTATCAGATTTTCACAGTTTGTGAGAGTGTTGAACTGATTAGATTGTGTAATAATTATCTTATAAGTCAGTTTATAAATATGAGTTAGATCAAAGTCTGTTTGTTTACTTCACTATGCAGGCATACTATTTGTATGAATGGAATGCATTGTCTTAACTCTGTGTAGTCCATACAGCTCTTTTACCAGTTTGCTTTATACATATTTATGTATTATACTGTCTGTGATTGTCATTGAGTCAGTGATGCTTTTTTTTAGATGTGGACAATCAAATTTGCGTCTACAGACAGAAGGTCAGCCGAGCTATTGTGCATGCATATGACGCCATACCGCACGAACTATAGGGTTAGGGTTAGGGTTAGGATTAGGATTAGGATTAGGGTAAGGGTCAGGATTAGAGTATATATAATAATTGTAACTTATTTAGATCGATCTAAATCTAGATCTTTGCATAAAAAAACAAAAAAATGTCATGTTTGATCCGGTTTCCCATGTAAACACAGCTGATTACCGTTTCCGCACATGCACATTAGGCCATCTGTCTGTGGATGCATGTGACAATCAGTGCAATAGTACTTATTGTTACTATTATTGTTGTTGTTGTTAATATTGTTATTGTCATTAGGTCATAATCATTTTGTTTTGTTATGAGGAAGAACCAATCATGTTAGAAATGTGTCAGTTCCATATGTTCATTCAGTTAATAACTTATCATTTCTCTAGCTTGTTATTTATTTATTCAAATGTGTTAAGTTAAATACCATGTTGACAATCCATGTCTTTAATTTCAAGACATTTCTATTATATAGTCATCATTACTTTTTTTATTATTTTTATCATCATCATCATCATTTATGATACTGTCTGTGTGATGTGTACATATCTATGTGAGCTTGCCATTTTAAGCCTGACTGATCCAGTTCTCTACCTCATGTTCTCCCTCCAGAGGGCCAAGAAATCTCTGAATGAGCCTTCCCCTCAAGTCACCCTGATGGTGGGCCAGCAGAAGGAGGAGAGCTCCATCCGCTACAACACCATCGACCCCCGCTGGGAGGAAAGCTTTCGCTTCATGCTGCACAACCCTAACTACCAGAACATGGAGGTTGAGGTGAGTTCATGTCTTTCATGGGTGTTGGTACTTTTCTTCAATTTTCTCTGACTTTAACTCTGCACGGGTCATTGGGGTGCCTTGTGAGGAGCTGTGCACCGGTCTTTTCTATCCTTCACAGTTGTGGACCATGGTCTGTGCAAATGTTTTCTTTTGTCCATTTCTGGATGTTGTCATTTCATCTTTTCTTCCCTCTTTTTCACTTTCTGTCTGCTGTTCCTTGTAGTGCAGTTTTGGCATTGATGTTGGATTTTTTTGTAGCGACGTATCAGGATGATCATGGATTTGCACCAAACACAGTGATGATGATATTCGTAAGTTAAAAAAGGTATACAGATATGAATAGTAAAGGTTGTTAAAGAATATAATAAGTTACAAAGAGTTGTACAAAAACATGTAAAATGCACTTTGTGGTGTAGCTTCATATTTACAATTTTCTAGTCATGATGAGATGGGAGATCTAAATTCTGTAATAGGGGCCTTTATTACATAAAAATGATAAGGTGATTGGTGACCCTGATAAATACCAGAACATGGGGATGGAGATAATTCTTCCCTTTCTGCAATAGTGTTGTCTGACTGAAACTGTTTCAAGCATCTGACAGTGGTTAAGTCCAGCAAAATTGGCAGCAAAAATTCATAATTAACAGAAAACATTTTCCTCTTATCATAGTAATTTTGCTACATTTTTCTGTGTTAAACATTTCAAGTGAAAAGAAGACAATTAATGTTTACCTCCTTTACAATGTTGGTTTAACAGTCCTTGTGTCTGGCAAAATCATCTTCTTGGGAAGTAGAATGGACTAGTCATTGCTGTCAGTGTAATCATTTATCATAAGTGCACATTTATTGAATTACACATGTGAACACCAGAAATTGGTATGTACATTGTAAGATGTTTTTTATATGCATATGACATGAACAAACTTATGAAACAAAGTGTCTGTGAGAAGTAAAAATATGCATTAGGAAATTGGAAAAAAAAAATTTAGCTGTAGAAAAAAAGGTTTTGATCACCTTTGAAATTATTTACCTTTGCTGTTACGAGCTGTGCGATTTACAATGATGTTATGTGCCTGTTTTATAAATAGAGTCTGTTGGTATTTGCTGTTTGTTTGACTATTGCCAGTTGAAGGACACTCGCACCAAGAAGGTCATTGGAGGAACAGTGATCAAGCTGAAGGAGTTGCTGGTGGCTGAGGACCTCGTGCTGGATCAAAAGTTCCGGATCAAAACCTCCGAGGGTGACTGTGACCTCTATATGAGGCTGTGCCTGAGAGTAAGTGGCCGTTCGTTTAGATGTGGGATGCTTTTTCCACAGTCGCCTAAGTTTTTTTTTTTTTTTTCAGTTTTGAGTTTAAATGCCAGCCGTAGTCACCACTGTGCAAACAGCCCAATCTAACAGTCAGTATGTTGTTTCATTGATGAAATGCTTCAGTATTATCAGTCACAGAAACATTATCCATTGTAAGCCTCCTTTGTGGAGAAATGTTTTTGTCCATTTCTCAGAACAGTTCAGCCTGTATGGGTCATTGTGGTACAACTGTGACAGTGTGCCACTAAGTTGATTCTTTTTCTTTTTTTACCCGCCATATTTGCAAGGCAAGCCTTGCCTTGCCCAGTTCTTCAATTCCCCCCAAATAGAATTCTGATAAAAATACTTCCAAAGTCCAGTTTCATATATGTACTTAAACCCAGGAAATGTAATTGGAAGCTCCAGTTTGTTCAGAAATGGAACCTGATCTCTTAGTACCCTTTGTACTCCATTCTGCATTTGATGTCTCTTAGGTGCACTTACATCTACCAATGCTGTGACCAATATACTAATGTACAACTCAACAGAGCAAAAGTTTTATATGTTTGATACATCTATATCACATGTGTCCAATCTCATCTTTGGTTGAGTACATAGATTATGGTAATATTTAATTTCGATGCTGATTTGTGTGAGTTCTGTGACTGAAAACAGACTTTTATGACTTCTACTGTCTCATAACAGAAAATAAATTACATGATCAGCGCAATTATGAACTTTGTAAACAATATTCTATCCACAGAAAAAAAAAAAAAAACACACACACACAAAAAAAACACTAAACAATTCATTTTCTGTTATGATCATAACTCACTTTTCAAGTTAGGTTGACCATTTCAAGCACCCGGAGTTCAAGCTTGGTAGAGTAACTTGAATGCCCCTCTGATATTGAAGAATTTATTAAGACAGGACCATGGCACCAGACGTAGCTCACCACACAGCAGGTAAAAACCTCAGTGTGTTTTCACTAGGATCCTTGACTGTCTTCCTGTGCCTGACTCCCTCTTCTCTGTGCAGGTTCTGACGCCGACAGCCAACCCTGAGTGGTTGGACTATGAGGAAGTTCTCATTGATGAAGATGCGGCCAAGGCAGCAGAAAAGGAGGGCACATCAGTGGACAGTCCGTCAAAACCTGCTGATGGCACATCATCTGCAGAGGCCAAGCCACCTTCTGAGGTAACTGATGGAGAATTGTTGGCTGTGCTTTTCTCTAAAATCACAACAGGCTTCATCTTTTCAAAGTTAACTCTTATGAGCCCATAGTCAGTAAAATCTAATCTTCTCAACAAAGCCTCCTTTGACATTTGACTCATGTTCTCTGGTCTCGTGACCATTACAACCATATTCATCCATCTGTTGGTCCCATGTAATTTCATGTGAGATATGGAGAGTGTATTTCAAATGCAGATAATGGTTGTATTACATCCACAAAGAGTGACAAAATACAGTGCATAGGAAGAAATCTTTTCTAGCTCTGTCATTAGAGATTGCACTTTTGCCCATACTTTTAACCTATGATCTCTAAGATCTTGTACTTTGTGAGCACTTGGTCGGAGAGGCTCATCCTTTGCTCTGACATGTCCCCAGGATCCACCAGCTACGAAGGGCGGTGCTGTGAAAAGACAGCCTTCCCCAGGCCGTGAAAAAGTGATAGCCCCTGCCAAGGCACCCGAACAGGAGTCAGAGGTCCGACAGAGGAAAGGCGGAAGGTAAGACTCTTACCTCTGAACTCTGAACTTGGACTCCACTTCTTTTGTTTTACTGCTGTCAGTTCATATTGTCACAGACATTCCACATTGGCAAGTCACTTGTATCTGTTTGGAAAAAATGGACAAAAATTGTTTTTGCACATAGTCAAAACTATATTTTTGGCAGAAGCTGATATCAGCCTATAAAGTAGCATTAAATTAATGAAACAAAATGTAGACTGTTAGTGTACTTGTCTAGTGGTGATCATAACTCAGACCCCTGCAAAAAAATGACATGAAATTACCATCAGCTGTCCAAGAAATTGATTGACCTGTCAAAATGACTGAACTTTCTCTCATACTGGAGACAGGATGAAATTTATATGTTATTTGTTTGCCATTAACATATTTCAACACTCATTTACTAGTGTGCAAACACAAGGCATCTGTCTTGGATCTTTTTCAGTCTATGCCCTGGCTGATGTTTCCACTGTTCTGCCTTCTGTCATTCAAACTGTAACACTGTATTGTACATTGCATGTGGCAGAGTGATCATGTTTCAGATCAGTTTTGCCGGAGAGTCTCACAGATAAAGCAAAGTGTAATGTCACTGTGCAAACAAAGTGCTACAGTGGAGTCTGAAAGGTCATTAGATACTTGAGATGGAGCTGAGGCTCAATTAGATCAGGGATAGATGTACCGTGCGATGTATTCGTACACTAAAGCAAACTCATCAAAGTTCCCCCAATGATGCCCAGGAAATATATATAGGTTCTTTGCTTCCACCTGCAGGTGGCAAAAGCTCACTATCAGTGAGATGTCTCCCATGGAATGCCATCCTTGACTTTCCAGGGGTGACATCTTTTCTCTCTCTTCTTGTTCCTGTCTTGTGTCCCACAATCTCTCTCTTCTTTTTAATGTGTAAATGTGTCTTACTGTGTTTGGCACAGTATAGCTGTGATTGTGCTGTTAAACCTCAACACAAATAAACAAACAAACTCATCGAAGTGACAATAGATTTGATTGTTGTGGGAAAACTGATTTGTAAGAGACAGAAAACATATCTACACGCAAGGATGTGAGTAAGATGAAGTCTTACACATTTGTTGTGAACACATTACACAAGAATTTCATATTCTTGTCTTTCAAGCCAAAAATTGGCAACATAAAAATCACACTTGGATCCGATGAAACCTGGCACAGAGTTATTGCAGAGGCCTTCAGAAACCATCAGAGGTTTACTCTTTGGAAATCATCACAAAAACCACCACTTATTTTTAAAAAAAAATATTTGAGATAAAAGCTTCAAATTCTTGCTATTTTCTCTGATCTTTTGTTGTGAAATGTATAAAAATTGTATATATGTTTAAGTGCTGTTTTTTTTTTTGAGTCTGTCTGCAGATAAGACACTTGTAGGTATAAACAGGAAATATTCACATTGCTTCAATGATTTGTTCTCAGGAGATAACTATTGACAGTGTATTGTCTTTGGTCTCTTCTCCCCAGCGTGGGCATGCTGTCCTGTTTTCCTATATTTAAATCAAAGCAGAAGTGGTTATGTGATGGATAGAGAAGAGATATCAAACTTTGCTCTGAACTCCTTTCATGGAATAACGTAAAAATATCAACGGAAAGTGCTAGAATATCAAGAGTTTCTAGGGTGACATTCATATTTGTCTTTAAGAAATGACAGTGTTGGCCAGAAGATGAATAGAGAGAAGTCAGTTTAACTTTCGGGTCCCTTCTTGGACTTTAACCATGAAAGAGCTAACAGAGAATAAAATATTACAAAGTTTCTTTAGTGACATAGGTATTTGTGTTCAAGAATTAGAAATTTGTGCTGTAGAGTGATATCATGCAAATACCTTGACAGTACATTGTATTGTATTCAGAGCAATTCCAGCTCTAAGTATGGTGAACAAATCTGTGCTGAGATCAGCCCCTTGACATTTCAGGGTTAAGATTAAAAAAAAAAAGAAAAAAAAGGCTTTAAATGATATTAAATATTTGTCTCACGGCCAGTCAGAATGAGTCCTACATTGCAGGACTCAAACAGAGATATTGGGAGTTTAGTGTAGTCAAGGTGGTCCACATTGATATTTTTATATTCCAGAAACTGAAGGAACGTCATTTCGGAACAAGAACATATTTGCTCATATAGACACATCATCAGTACATCAGGATGTTGTAAAGTAAATATTTGGATTTAAATGCTGGCTAGGCTGTTCATTTTTGTATTTTTTCTTCTGATTTAGCTTTTGCATGGGAGTCACCCTTCATTTCTTCAGATTGCAATGTCTGGGGCTACAGATAAAACTGGCTCAAAAGTTTTTACACCTCATGAAAGTATATGATATTCAGTTGCACATGATAGCAGTGACACAGTTTGATGGAAAAATCAACGTATGACTCATTTTGACTGTTGCGAGACATTTATCATCAAATTTTGTGTTGTCTTGGTTGTTTCAGCTGTTGTTATGTTTGACGTTCATTTGTTTTCATTCCAGGTGTTGTGTTGTCAAGGTAATTTTACTTCAACAAACAATATCCTTTGTAAATAGAATGTGCAATTCTATTTTTTTCATGTTTGCTAAGAGTTTGAAATTTTTTGTGTGTATTTTTCTTCTTTGAAGTTTTAGAGTGCTAGAATGAGAGTGGATGTATTCTCTACATCTGTCTGAGGCATGAGTATTTTGTTTGTTGTTCTTTTTCCAACCAAGCCAAACCATAAACTTCTCTCTTGCAAAGATTGCACCTTTGAGATATCCTGAGCCTATAACTTCCACTGTTTGTCACCTATGAAGAAAATAGCAGAACTCAGAATTGGCAAATTTGTGCTTGATGTTTTCAATTTACAATTCTCTATTTTTGTATTTTTTGTCCAAACATGTTTCCTCTCCATGTATTTCAGGCATGAGATTTTATTATTTTTTTTTTTATTCATCACTCCAACCAAGCCAAATCATCAAATTTTCTTTTTTTTGTGATCAGTGATGGGAGATTCATATTCCGGGTGTTTGAGACTAGAGTGCTTTTTCTTTTTATTCTATATATTGACCAACTCAGAAAGGGGAATGTATGCTACTTGTAATCAGTATTAGATTTACAAAGAAATATTTGTTCTGGTATAATCCCAGCATGAGTTTTTTTTCTTTCTATTCTCTATTCTTTCCCTTTCAAACAATTAATTTCTTCTGTCTGTGATTAGTGATTGATCTTTCATGAAGGAGTCTTCCCGCCTATCTGAGTCTTGAGTTGTTTTCTCCCTATTGTGCATTTCAGCCAATTTAAGTGGTAGATTTCTTTTTATTTGTGATCAGTGATGGTTCTATCAGGAGAAAATTTTCCTCTTTATCTGGTCGGGACTTTTATGCTTTCTTATTCTGTCTTCCAACTAAGTCAGGCAATGGAACTCGTCCAATGTGTTGTTAGCGGTGAGTCTATCATGACAGCTACAACACCCTATCTCTGACAAGTTTTGCTGTTTCATTGCATGTAGGCAAATGTTTGCCTCTTCTAGTTCATTGTTTTTTTGTTTTTTTTTGTTTAATTATTTCTTCCTTTGACCTACTCCAAATTTTTCTCTGACAACTTTCTGAATTTCCTTGCACTATTTCTAAAAGTTCTCTTCTATTCTTTCGCATGGACAAAACTGTATCCTTTGAACATTATCAATGTTTGTGTACTTTTTTTCTGTTCTGCTTTTGTGATCTTTCCCATGGCGTTTCCCCATTTGTTTTTTATTATGCCTCTATGTCTATGTCTTTCATGTCTCCAGTGAGATAATCTAACTGGTCAATTAAGTTATTGTTATCTGTCTGTTCTGGAATCCAATTTTCTTCCCATTTCAGTTCTCACAAGTTCATTGCCTTTGTTGGTAAAGTATTGATATTTACTTTTCTTCGCAAGATTTTCTCTCTTAATTTAGTATCCAATTTTAGTCGTCTTCTGTTAGGAGTTTGATGTTCGAGCAAAATTAATCTTTTTTTTTATTCATTGTTTAGCGTGTTTGTTTTTGTCTTGTTTTTTTTTTCTTTGTTTTGCTTGTTTGTTTTTGTCTCGTTTGTTTTGGTCATTCCCATTGGCCTAATTTGAGAGAAGCCAGCCATAGTGTAAAGGCATTCATGAGATAATGAAGTTGAGTGATGACACATACACTTAGCCAGTATTTAGACTGGTACCTGCTTAGATACATCACTTGCCGTAGAGCCCTTGGGCAGATATGACTCTTAAAGTCTTGGTTGGCAGCCTAGTTATAAGAAGGAAATTTTCAAATTCAGACTTGCCTGAAGAGTGATGGGATTTACAAGGCCCAGTTGCCCAAGACATGCTGCATAATGAGTTCACAACTGGCCAGGGGGGTGACCCAGATGAGTCTAGATTAGTGGTCCCCAAACGTTTTTGTCCTTGCGAGCCTTTACCCAAAAACTTGAAATCCATGCGACCCCTGACTATCAGCAGCTTGATTTACATTTTATTTTCTGTGACTGTACCGGCAGACACATGCACATTATTTGTAAGAGCATAGAAAACGTAACTGATGAGTTGGAATAAGTTTTATTCCAAGCCACGTCTAGCAAAGCTACACAACCCCCCTGCCAAAGCTTTGTGATCCCTAAGGGTGTCGCGATCCTCTGGTTGGGAGCCCCTGGTCTAGATGGAGTTAAGAGCTGAGAAAAAGAAGAAGACTGGCATAGCTGTCCTCACGAATTCATTCTGTTTATTCATATTCACTAATAATCTCAAGTGTATAGCGTTTGGTTGTCAAGGCTGTCATGGTATTGAAGAAGTCTATCCCTGGACTTAAGCATTATTTGCTGAACAACTGTTTGAAACTCTGTGACAAAGCCTCAACTACAGCATATGCATCTTAAAGGGGTAGTGCAACGTCATGGACACCCTATACTATTTGTTGTAAAATAATAAACTTCTAGTAGCCAAAAACAT
>JBCEWB010035807.1:0-14686 GCA_039654565.1 Peronia peronii | reverse complement strand
TCAAAACTTTTTTCACCATCTGAAAAGGTATGAAATAAGCTTTCACATGATACCAAAAACCCCATATGGTGAAAAATTGACATACATCTCATTTTGACTGGCTTGACACATTTGTATAATATATGATTATTCCTGCTTGCATATTTTCCATGTTTATGAGTACAACAGCAGCAAAAAAAAAAAAATAAATTCTATTTATTTATTGTGTATATTCAACAAATATAACAGTATTTACATTCATCTGAATGGATGACAATGAAAATGATACCTCTATTATATATTTGTAAACCTAATCTAGCTTATAACAATGTTAATAAGAAGGAGAATAAAAGAAAAAGATAAAGAAAATAAAACTGCAGAAAAAGAACAGGTGACACAGTTAAAATGATGATGACCAAAATAAGTTGTCCAGTTTCTCTACTGTGATAATTCTCATGAGATAAACCACTTCATCCAGTCATCATTGAAAAATCCAGTTATTTGTTCAGTTGTATAGGGGCTGACAAGCAGTGTTAGGATAATTTCATTTAAAAAAATCAGACAAAAATATCTGCTGATTATTTTTATCAAATTTCTGGTTGCACAATGATGCAACACTGACCTGCATGGAGTATCTGTCCGAACTTTCAACAAAATGTTGTCGCTGCTCTAACATCAGCAACAACTTCCCGGACATAGCGCTGACGCAGGATAGGATGTACTTCTTCATGATCATCATCTCCTCCCGCAGTTTCTGTCAGAAGACACACGAGACACATTCTTACACACTACCAATGACCTGCTCCTACTTTGAATCTTCTAGTGATGTCGCCCAAATGAACAAAATGAGTTGGGTGTTGAAGGCAGCTTTGTCTAAACAATTGAATTTTACTGACTATTGGAACACAGGGGTTAACTTTAAATGTGAATACTTTGCACAAAAGAGATAGAAAAACCTTAGATAATCAATTTGCTCACCAAAGACACATTTTTACAAGTATTTCCCTTTCCAATGGCCACCTGGAACTCTTTACATGAAACAATTGACGTCAGACTCACTCAGTCTGCTTATGCAATAATTATAAAGGAATGTATGCTCACAGGATGGGGAAACAAAGAAACAGCTAAAGATTGATGTGCCTGATATAGCTCTGTCTCATTAGGTCTGTCCAGACTAGAGAAAGAATTGAGAGCCACAAACGAACAAAACAGACAACACAGAGAGAAAATCATACCAGCCAAATTTCAGTTAAGTCAATATGCTCGTCAAAAATCAGTAAAGTTAGTCATGAAAGATACCGCAGGCACAGGAGAGAACAGTTAACCTATGTATTTGCCATTGCAGCACCAATGCAGAATATAGACTGTTTTAATGTCCAGCACAGATGAAAAAGCTGAAGTAGTAGAGAAGGAATTATCTTCTCAAAGAGGTGGCCTTCCCCATTAAAATTTTATTATACTTATGGCACACTTTAACCTCTCAATTATGAACTGAAGCCATTCATTCAGGAGAAATAATCTTTGTTTTAGGTATCTTTAATGTTGTTTCCCCTTTCAACTCTTTATCACCACTAAAATTATCACCACTCGAGCTGTGCTAGAGAAAAATAAATCACATAGGTGACAATACCAAAAGCTGTGGAAAAGTAGGGCAAAGTAAATTTAGGTAATATCAGATAAGATGAGATCAAATAAGATAAGACAACATAACAAAAAACAGTGGCAGACACAGATATGCTGCTTTTGCCTCACATCTACAACTTATAAGACACATGAGAGGCAAATCATAGGCAAAAAGAAAATGAAAGAGATAGGAAGACAACATCCAAAATGGACAGGAATGAGATTCACTGATTCTCAAAGAGTAGCAGAAGAGAGAGAGGGTTGCAGGAGGTTAGTGGCCTCAGATTCCAAGGGAATAAGTGAAGGTGAAATCAAATCTATCACTTTCCAACTTATAAAAAACAGCATTAGATTTCAAGGCATGAAAAAAACCAACATTACATTGAAAAGTCATATGCTAGATCCTACTTTGTGGAATTGGTCATAAATGACAATGAGATTGTGAGAGACTTACTTTCAGCTTATTATTGACATAGAGTAAAGCAAATGCAAAGACTTACTTTTATCTCAACGAGCTGGTCCACATACACAAACAACATGGGGTTGATATCCTGTATTCTGATGACGGCTTTTTTCTGCATCAACTTGAGGTATTGCTTGGAGGCACGGCAAACCTGACGGAGATGACAGAAAATTAAAACTTTTACTGAAGAGAGACAAATGTCAGACACACTGCCTGAGACGGGTCAAGTAAGAAAGGGAGCTTTGTGCAAAAAAATCATATTATACTATGAAGATCACAGAGACTAACAGTTAACACCTTCCCCTTATGTTGAAAAATACTTTGAACATGGGAATAACACAGTTTGAATATTGGGTAAGATAAATTTGGCTTAAATCTATAATCTTCCTGTTGAATGAATGTCTTGAATATTGGAATAGTGATGTGTGTAGATATATGTACTGATTTTGTACTGTTAAAGTGCTGACCATGAAGTTCCTGGATAATAATATTAGAGAGTATTTATACAGCACTTATCCCATACATTACTGGCTCTAAGCACTTCACAATCTATTACTACTTTGACAAACCCAAAGACGACATTCACAGATGCTCTCAACTTCTTAGGAAGCAGACAAGGTGGCCGTCTGCTAATCACTCAAATCCTTACTGATCTACCAACAACATTCCGCCAATGGTCTGATACCCATTTTAAACTGACTTGAGTCAGGAAAGTGTTAAGGAAAGTTTTTATGTGTGTTATGTCATGTACTGATTTTGCAGAGTGTTTCTTTATCCACCAGCCAGCAAAGAATTAAAGTGCAGATTATGAAGTTCCTATGTAACACCGCAGTCTACAGTTATCAGATCTATCACAACAAACACTTTTCAGGGCTGTTATTGTAAAAATGTATATATTCAAAATGTCACTCTTTTAAGTGGTACTGGTATTCTTACACATACTCAGTGAGGTTTCCATCATAACTGCTACTAGAGCTATATGGGAAAAATAATATATGCATCCAAAATGACAGTTTTACAAGAGATCTGTTGTTGCAACATCGTGCAGATCCTGTATTACCTTGTGAGGGGTGAAGTCCCAGTTGTGTAAGACACGGGCAGGTATGATGAAGGCGTCGTTCCAGTGACAAAACTCACAGTAGTAACGACCGCTGTAGTCGCACAGCCGAGGTTCACTCTGTCCTGCTTCTAGTAGAGAGAAAATAACAGCGTTACTGTCATCATTTAGGACAAAATGAAAACTTAAGTAATGCTGACAAAAGTTTGGCCTGAGACGAATGATCATAACAGTTTCTAATAAAGAAAGTAAGGATACTGACATATGAATCAGTCAAAATTACATGTTCTCAGCCAATATGAAATATGACATATGTCGTACATCCAGGTGAAACAAGTCAGATGCCAAAAAGCACTTTGTCCAGAAACTTGGATATTAGTGACCACATGATCCCACCAGTTCACTCTGAACCTGAATATCTGGGCATAGAACAGTTGTGGCTGAATTATTTTCTCTTCCAAGTCTAATCATTTCACTTTCCGCTGACACCAATGACTCAATACATGATAAAAAATAACATCAGCTTTGAATATTTCAACATAGAAGAAGCACAACTAAAAATTGTTTACTAAAGAAAAGTACACTAATTTCCCTTTCAGATGACACTGATAACTGTGCTTGAAAAATTTGACAACTGGTCATCTAATCCAGTTGCACACAATATCTGTCTCAAAGTGGTGGATCAGAGCTAAACTACTTCCTCAGTTACACCCACCAAATGCTGAATGTGACAACATGCTGTATATTCATTATGGTCATTTCACAAGGGTCCTAGTCAGTTATAGCTGTTCTGAGAACTGGAACGAAAAACATTTTCTGAATAGGAGACTTACAATATAGATCTACAAATGTTTATGTAGCAGACTGCATTAAAGAACTACATTGATGAAACAAAACAGTAACTGCTAGATTGGTGATGACTATGACTAACATCATAAGTCAAAACGTCAAATAGCGGAGATGGCTATGGAATGACCATAATGAGATACACTAAATGCAGCCTGCAGTGTGGATGATACCAAGGACTCACTGAAAGAGATGGGTGATCTGCACTCTGCACAGCGGAAACTCTGAGAGGCCAAACCATTGGGCTCTTTCGGGCAAATATCACATATCAATGTGGGATTTTCTAACACCTGGAGAAGAAATCATCCACAACAAAAAACAAATATTAAAAAAAAAATCAAAGATAAGACTATTTTTTTAATTGAACAGTTTAGTTATTTACTAACAATCTAAGTAGTTAAATGCACTTTGTGCTTTTCCAGACATCCCATTTTTTTCCCCTTCACATGTACTGCCAAAGTTTGCTCTATTATTGAGAAAAGCTTTTCACCATCTACAATCAGATTTCATAACAAAATTTACACAAACCCACAATAAAAAATAATAATAATAAAAAAAAAAATTTTAGAAAAACAATAAAAAGGCTGGGATTTTAATATGTAAGAGACTTCTTTGTGATAGAGGGGTATTTGTCAAAACACAGTTTTTCTGAGGGGCATCACTTGGCTACTATAATTCATAAATGAAAAATACTGTTCTGATTTTCTTTGGGATAAAATTATCCTCCTGTCATTTTAAATACATGCAAAATCTATTTGTCTCCTATATAGGATGTACCATAATTATCTGTAATTCTGAATTATAGAAATTTAGACAATTTAAATGTCATGATGAGGAAACAAGAGCAGTAGTAGCTGAGAACAATGTCTCTAAGCTAGAACTATAACTGTGTGTAGTTATAAGAAAGGCCAGAGAAACACTGCAGTGATGTGAACTAAAAACTACATCTGTGACAGACAACTTACTTTGGCTTTAGCACAGGTTCTGAGTATTTGTTGCAAACATTTCTCATGGCATCTGTAACCGCATTCTGTGAGGGGACAAATTATTTCATTAGAAGTGCAAGACACATAGCACTCAATTAATATACTGCTATTCATAAGTGCATATGTACTAATAATTATATGCAGTTATGTTGTGCTTGAATATTGCCGGCGGACAGCTCTCGGAATCTCATACAAAGACCAAGAACGATGTGAACGAGAATAACCTAGACTATTGATAAAATATATTGCAATCATTTTCTGAAGTTTTTTTTTTTTTTTCAAAATGAGACTAAATGATTATAAAATTATATTTTCTGTTTTTAGTTTCAATGTACTGTTTGTTACCTTTAAGTTGTAAGATGATGGTATAAAGATATTTTTAATTTTACTTCAAGTTATTCTGGAATCAAAGTATGAAAGAGGAGATGCCTTACCTGTACATCTGTACCACACCTGTAGCATGCCCCAGATAGAGCCATTACACTTTTCACAGTAATACTTGCTGGTGCGACTCGTTTTCAGAAGCATCTTGTGGGACAGAATGATCTTGACATTCTCTGGCACGTCTTCAGGGCCCTCCTGGGGGACAGAAACCACAACTGGTTAAGACTAACAAAATACCATCGTATGTTACTGGAAGACACCTGCCATAACATTAGACAGTTATTTATTGATCACTATAAGATTCAATACAGTCGAGTCCACACAAACCGAACTTTGATAAAACGAATTTCTGATAAATCGAATAAAAACAAAACAATAGATTTTTTTTCCTCTTTGCGCCTATTAAATGTCTCTCGCATAAATCGAAGCCATCGCCATGTGTATCCTTTAAATCAAACTGGTCAGCACCAGCACAAAGGTAAAAGTCGGCTATTATCATCTCCACATGGTTTCCACCAAGGCGGATGCCGGCGGTTTGAAAACAAAGGAGACAGCGCCGGGGATGGGGCAAGAGGGGTTAACAATGTATTGTGCCTCGCATGCGACATAAGTAGGTCATGTGTTCTAGCACAACCTATAGCACAGGTATACGCGTAAATGTACTAGTACACGTGTTAGATCTACATGTATTACGAAGAGTGTAGGTTACGCCATAATGGAGCGCTGCGCCGGTATTATGATGTTGGTTCTCGTACCGGGACAGGACAGGCCAGATTCTACATCGTGCTAGTTTTTTTGTTTTTTTTCGCTTGCGGCTGACTCACTTATATCCTCACAGGCTATGTGATGGTTTCCTTTAACTGTTAGTTAAAACTGTTTCTGGGATAAAACTTACTCAGCTGCCCTTTTTAGGAATGAAGCATTAACAGTCCTTTTCAGGACTAAAACCTGCTCATCAACAGTTCTTTTCACGGCTCTAACTTTTCTTTACATTACTTTTCAACGCAGCCCTTATGAGGACTAGCAATCCAATCATACGAGAGGGCTTGAATTTAAGATAAACACAAAGTTTGGAGCCATAGCATGATTTCTTTGTAAAGGGAAATAATCCTGGAATAAAATAGTGCCTCAAATAACCTCATTAGTCATTCGAGAATTGCTCCCCCTCCCCCCCAACCTCTGTTAAAAACTGGAAGACAAACTGTCTTTAATCGAACCCATTAGGTTAGTTCCGGCAAAACGATTTAAGCCAACTCAATTGTATATCAAACTCACAACAACCATTAACATTGGAACACACTCTGAATGCTTTGAAAAAAAAAAAAAAAAAAAAATTGTATAACCACAAGTGTGAATGACAGAGTGGGCCTGGAAACCTAATCATCTGACATACTTATTTTCTTGCCCAAGATAGGCAAGTGGTTGGGAAAACGCGTATGTCTACATGAGTACATCCATTCAAGTGCTGTCTACGATCTTCTTCAAGGGTAGAACCATATTAACATCATCTCTAAACAATCACATTGGATCAAATGCTTTCTTTTCTACAGACCAATAATGCTGAACACAAATCGGCCAGTCTATTACGACAAAGAAACATTGTCAGTGATGTTGGAGGTGGAGGAAAAAATGAATAGCTCTCTGCCGAAAAGTAAGCTCAAGTTACAACTTTGACCTAGATGATGGGCATAGACAGAACAATGTTCCATCAAAAATAATCAACCGATGCTGTTTCAAGATGATGGGCTGTAGTATGGGATGGCAAATCATTTTATTACTTGTCGTCCCTATTTTGCCCAAGTATATTCCTTTTCACTGAAGGCAATTTGGTCTGACTACTGGGAGACATTTTTGTTAACAAAGTTTTATCCTAATACTGATTCAAAATGACCAAGGTCAATAACTAAATGCATCCACTAAACCTTACAACGAATATTTTCATACATCGCAAGCACTAGTCACTCTATCTTCTTATTATGCTGTGACATGATGAGTCAACATACGTAATAACATATCTGTAACATAATTAATACACATCTATTATAGTAAATGTGGAAACATAATGAATAAACACATAATAAAATTCATGTATCATGATCAATAGACGTACATAACAATATATTTTGCAACATAATGAATAAAACAAATAATAACATATGTTGTGGCACTTAACAAGTACATATAGTGACATATTATTATGTTAATAACAATAATAACATGATCAGTATATAACAATACCAGTAAAAACCTGCTCCACAAATGGTGATTATTTAACCAAGATGTTTGTGTTGGATAACAAATTACAAATACATGTATTCAGAAGAATAGCTACAAATAATTATTGCCTAATAAAAGAAGGGATCAGAAGGGACTGTTGACAAGTGTCAATTATGAGCACTGAGTAAACTTGAATGAAAGAAAATGAGGGAACGAAGCAAAAGGATTTTATTGTACAACAATATCACTGCTTAAATTTCAAACACTGTAAAGTACAGCGATGAGTTAGCACAGTAAACTAAGGGGGGGAGGATGCAAAATATTACATGTTGTGCCCTTTTTCTTTTAAACCGGAGTCCCCAGCCAAAGGTTGAACTGAGCAGAATCAGGCTGAGCATGAATTGTGGGCTGCACTTCATCATGCTATCCTCCCTCCCATTCTATCGCCATACCAATCAGATCAAACACCTGGCAAATTTACTATTTCAATTTTAATTAGAATAACAGCAATTATAATAAGCTTTTTGGGGGTTAATGTAGATAGAAATAGATCTTTATGCAACAATTCTGTGTGCCAAATTTCAGATGGATATAATCAACAGGTTTCGATTCCATAAGCCTTTCATGGGTTTTGTTGTACATTTTAATAGATACTTTGTAACACATAATAGCATATTGCCTTATGAATAAAGACGCTGTAATATAATGAATTAGCGCATACAACTGCATTTACCATGACATGATGAATGAACACATATAAAGAACATACATTCTAACATGATTAAAAAGCAATATTCAAGAAAAACAAAGGGCAAAATTTTCGGTATAATAACTAACATTGAAGCCAATCGCTGTCAAAACTATAGTGTATCAATTAAGGTACGTTTTATCTCTTAAAGTATGCGCATGTTTCTAAAAATATGTACCTGAGATATCACTAAAGCTTGTAGTAAATCCTCATTCATGCCAGCTGGTTGCCATTTCCGAATCTCATGTAGGGGTAAATTATTCTCACAGATAAAGTAAAAATTTTCAGTAATTTTGGCCTCTCTCCTCAGTGTTTGAAACAACTCTAAAGCATTTACCACTCAACTTGTCCTTTCTGTCATCCATCAGGCATACAGGTGATCTCTAACCCCAGAAGACAGTACTTTTCTATGACACACTTCCTGTTTGTGAAAACCCGCTGCACTGCTGTATCTTGCTATACCCCATCAATGATGAAAAAAAAAAGCTATAGTTTGTCCCAGCACACTTTCCCTATCATCACGGAAGGCAATCAGATGTGATGACTGACTAGATGTAAGGTTGACTGAGCTATTATGTGCAACTGGACAAAGTTTGAAAAAGGAACTTAAATGATATTCTGGCTCTAAAAATCTGACTGAGAAAAGTTCAGAGGATTGCTTAAATCTTCCAAACTATACCAAACAACTCTGGTTCAAAGTTGAAAGAAAAAGAATTAAAGAAAATTATTGAAATGTTAGAATATTACAAAAAAAGAAACAGAAGTTGTTAAATCATTGGGAATAAAAAACAAAATGAGTCAGGTGCATAAGGACATTTCGTCCAGAAACTTGCAATTTACTGATTGATTGTAATAGGTGTTATCTCTGAATATGAAAAAATGAAAAATAAAAAAGCGACTACCAAAGAAAATAAAACCAAACGAAAAGAAACCACCAAAAAAAAAAAAAAAAATGCTGCGAGTAAAAACACTCTGCTAATGCATGTACCTCCTGTGAAAATCCTTTCAATACCTGTTTGATAAAATGCAACAGCCAGTAGTCATCATTAATTGCAAACCAGATAGAGAGATTGTGAAATGAATATCTGGCTTCACAAAGTCTTATCTTACCTCCAAATCTGAGTGGAACATGAAACATTAAACACACAGACACATTCATTTACAAGATGCAATATAACAGAAGCAATAAAAGCCCTCTAACCCTTGTATTACATCAGCAAAAAAAAAAAAAATTTTAATTACAAAGTGGGTTCAAGAAGATCTGAGTTGTTGTGAAAGGTAGTGTTATCTGTCACTGAGAATGACCCAAGTGGAGCAAGTCTCAGACAGACTGATTGAGACAGACAGACACAGAGGCAGACAGATAGCCAGGTAGAGAGAGATTCAAATACAGACAGACACATCTACAGACATACAAAGTCAAATAGATATAGAGACACACAGACAGATACAGACATAAACAGAGACACAGACAGACAAACACAGAGACAAGACAGAGATAGACTCATAGAAAAGGCACAGACAGAAAGTCTGATAGGCAAACACAGAGACAGTCACAAACAGAAAGACAGACATACAGAGACACAGAAAGACAAAGACAGACACAAAGACAGACAGACAAACAGACACACATTTGTTCACATGCATACATATGCACATACACAACCAAGAAACAAAAATTCAAAACCTGGACTGAGATTCACAGATACAGCTGAGGTATTCTGAATTACAGATTCACAGTCTAGGTAACTAGTATGATAGAAACTACAGAGCAATACGGCTAATTAGTTCCCCTCCTCACAGGAATTTTGGCACTGGCTATGCTCTTGTCAGAATACATAGCAAGGATACAGAAAAATAAATAATCAGTGTACCTGATTGTTTAGAAGATAGGTGTGAAGAGAAATAATACAGATCACGATACTGAATTACTGTATGGTAATAGCTCTTATTCCTTACAGAAATTAATATGGATGGTTAAATTGCATATACTTGAAGTTCCCAAAGGGATGAAAAAAATGAAAAAGATTAAAAGAGGCAGCACTCCCTGAGCTCTGTCTACTGGTACAAAGGTTGCAAATAATATTCATTTAGCACCTAACAACTAGTACAAGATGAGCAAGATGCATTATATTTATTGGGTAATCATAATAACCCATTACATTTACTTCAAACATGGTGTATCAAACATACAAACTAAAACCACTCAGGAATTCAGGCAGGAGGGTCACAATAGGCTCAGGGCTCAAAGGGTTGATAAGTAACTCTATTTCACAGTGGAGAATACATAATTCATTTGCCTCTTAGGAAGGGAACGGTGATGAATTTTACAAACAGCGACAAACTGACCAAGTAAGAATTCAGGTGCAACACAACTAATTATATCCGCTGGACTTACTTGTTTAGGTTGGGATATAACGGAGCATGACCACCATTATGGCTACCACACACAGTTTTATATGTTTATAGTTAAGAGATAAAGGACACTATAAACTGGACGATCAGCTAGACTGACTACAATTGCTTCAGCACAAAATCCTCAAGCAGAGGAAAAAAGACCATAGATAAATCATCCTGTTGCAGTTCTGTCTCCACCAATCTGTCCAAAGTTGAGAAAAAGACGAGGGTCACACAAAGGAAATGGAAAAGGAAGTAATGAAAGTCAGTTCAGCACAGTAAAACTTACACTGCTCTCCACCTGCAAATACAGCGATAGGCCATGCTCATCAAACATCTGTAGATTCAGTCGCCAAAAGCTACCACAAGCGTAGACAAGGACAGCTAGCTAAGTATCTGCCACTACAACACCAATACAGAAAAAAGATTGCCCAGCTGATTGCTGAGACAAAGAAAGTCACACTGACGGCAGTAGCAGCAACAGTGACTATGACTGGTTTCAAAACACACAAATTTCATTCACAACACAGTAGCACACCTGCCCTCACATTTGACAGCTGTTACCCAATCAATGATGGTGTCAATATATTAATTCCACAGATACTATTAAAAACGTGACACAGTATGCTTTCAAAAAAAAACAGTGGTAGTTCATAGCATGCATGTACATCATGCACAAAATCTCCACAGCTGTGTTAAAAACAGTGTTGAGCTTGGCTAGTTTAGACAATTGCAACGATCTGTGTGTCACTAAATCTGCAATGTCAAAAACATTATTTCATGAATATTTCATGGATTAAAGATTCTTATCTTTTTGTGGCACATCATAATTAAATATTTACATTTGTGTACTAGACTGCTGAAACACCAAACCAACCTGACACTTTTGTTATTTATATTCTGATATCCCCTGTTTGTATGTAGGTCACCTAGTCAGTGTCTTACCTTAAAAAATAAATCACTACCACTAGTAACAATCGGTACAAGAAATGTGTATACTAATGCTCTGATTTCATCTTAGTCTTCATTCTATCAAGACAGGTCACCCACATGATAACACTAGAGGTCAAAAGGTCAGCCTGATGTTAAACAACCCAAACAAATCATAACCCAGTTTAAAAAGAGGGCACAGTCAGAAAATTGTTAGGTGGGAAATTGCAGCCTGTCCTGGGCCAGTTATATCCTGGTAACAGCCTGGGTGTAGAGTGTACTTCAGTGTTCATAGAGTACATTAGGTCTAGCATACTCTGACAAACGCATCTTCCTTAGAAACACTGCTGTCTTAAGACATCACAAATTAGTTTTTTGCAAACTCTATTTTAACAAATATTGAACAAAATGAAGTTTTCACTGAATGAAGTGATGCAATATGTGGTCAATTAATGCTATGGAAAATTTTAGATAAAAAAATTGGGAAATGATTCAAAAGTGATCAAAAATTTTTTGTTGAGGTATCACATTAGAAATACATCAGATGAACCCTGCACGATGTATCTCAAATACCTTAGACAGCTTAACTCTTTCACTACACAGGCTAACTTCAAGCCCTGCCCAAGGGACATAATTTCACCAACAACAATTTGATAGGGTAGTGTCAAAAAAAATGTAGCACATAGGAGAATACAACTAGGAAGATATGTTATGTATTAAATGAAAGGTAACAGAATGGTCTAATAACATATGTGTTAAGTTATTTGTAATATGTAATGTTGTGGCATATTTGTGGGTGACAAAGAGAGAGGGAAAATAAAAAAGGCAAAAAATTACATCATCAATTCTACACCTTCCTTGCATATGAAAATCTTGTCACACATAAATCTAGATCTAGTACACCCATTGTAACATAATATCTCTGATTATGAATGTCACTGATCGAGAGGTTTGTCAGTTATGCACTTGCAACATTGTAAACAAATTTTTGTTGCCTGTAGCAACCACAGAACAGTTCGAATTCTGTCAAAAAAAGCGATCAAAACAATATACACATTTCAAAAACATCATCTAAGTTCACGAACCAGATGTAAACAAGGCAGTCTGCTTGTCAGATTTTTAAACTAGGAAGGCTAAATCTTAATTTATTGACTAACGCGTAGTACGTTGGTTGATAGTGAACTGGCGTACGAACCGATGCATGGTGCGCTGGTTGGAAGTGAAAGAGTTATGATATGTTCAATATGATATTGCTGTGCACAAATCAAGATATTCATAAACTGATGCACAGCACAAGATATGCTATATCAAAAAATTGATTTAAAGAATAAATAAATAAATAATAAAATCTTATTATTTTCTTCAAGTAAAATGACTTCTGCAAATGAAAAGACTTAGAAAAACATTTTCTATATTCACACCGAGCAATCAGAGGAAATGATTCTGTAAAAAAATTGTATGTTTCTTGTCTGAAGCAGTGAATACAATCTTTACAAATCTCTGCAATGAAATCCAGCTCAATCCTCATACAATCCCAATCAAATGACAAGACAAGACAACACAAAAATTTAGCATATTACGTTTTTTTGTTGTTTTTTTTGTTCATTTGTTTATCCCACAGCTCTGAGAATAGACATAAGACACAAGCCTTTTTTTTTTTTTTGACAACAACCAGCTATGATAGCCAAACCAAGCTGCTGAGAGGGTCTCTACAACAGTAATAAATGAAGCTCAAGGAATGCACCCACCTTCAGCTCTTGCAGTTTGATGCGGAGCTGGACCAGCTTCAGCACCAAGTTTTTCTGCTTGTCCGAATCCTGCGGAGCTTCTTTGATCAGCTCTTTACAATTCTCAATGGCCAATTCCAATTCTTCGACTCCACTCAAGCCAAAGTGGCCCTGAGGAATCAGAAAATGAAGTGAAACTTCAATAAATACTCCAAAAAAGAAAGAATATTGGAATTCATATCTAGCATTAATTCACAAACATCCAATAAAAAAAGTATATCCATAGTGACGTAACATCATAATCATGAGGAATTGGCACATTGTAACATTTTCTCTTCTTTTAGACTTAACAGAACAAATGAGGAACAGAACAAAGCCAGTAAGAAATATACATGAGTATGGGCATGACATATGTCTTGCAGTATGGGCATGATATATCTTTTGCACCCAGAGCAAATGAGTCCGATGTCACGCCGGGTGAATTCAAGTTATGGCTGTTTTAAACTACAGTGGAATCCACTTAAAGTCAGCCTCTCAGGACCAAGAAAATGTGTTGGCTTTAAGCAAGGTTGACATCGTCCATTTTCAGGGGACACAATCTCTAGTAGGCACACAGGGTCAAAATGTGTGTTGGTACAGCCGAGTCTGCTTAAATCGAATTTGCCGGGACTATCCTAATAGGTTCAATTCATGAGAGTTTGTCTTCCAGTTGTTTTTAATAGGTGAAACAACTTGCGAATGACCTATGGGGCAAAAAAAAGAAGAGGAGGCTGTCGCTTTTTCTAGATGTTCCCGATTTTTTAATATCGTTGACAGTGTATCTGGGGGAATGCCATACTTTTCAGCTATGGCCTTCTTGGACATCACACCTCTGTCTATTCCTTGCAGCATTTTCATGTTCGACTCAATGGAAAGAGCTGTCTTCTCTCTCTTCAATGGGTTAGAGGAAGCCGTCATGTAGATCTAGTCTATAAAATAAAGCTAGTCAACCGGAGACGAAACAGTGAGCACTAGTGCTGGGCGGAAATCTGGATCTTATTTTGGATACCCAGTTACAACGTTCAATTTAAATAACTAAATTTTCCAATTTATCCAGTTCATTTACCTGATTTGCTTATCAGAACACTATCTACTTATCAGATACATTTTCCCGACCAGCTTATCAGGTTTTTACCTGATCCACTTCTGCCACGTGGCGGGTGTTTGGTTGGGATTGCTAGCCTTGTCTTGTCTACTCTTCGCTTGTTCTACCAGCGCTTGGAGGGGAGGGAGGGAGAGCGCTAAGTTTTGGCCCAGACGACTGCGTCGGTGTAAGAGATCAAAGGCAGC
>JBCEWB010035696.1:2295-14687 GCA_039654565.1 Peronia peronii | reverse complement strand
AGATAGATAGATAGATAGATAGACAGATAGATAGATAGATAGATAGATAGATAGATAGATAGATAGATAAACAGATAAGATAGACAGACGGACATCCAAATGGTCAGAAATAACAAGAAAATGCTCCCACCATCTACCGAGTGTTTTACAAAAAGGCCCACAATCGAATCACTTCCACTCGACTTCGCCACAGCGACAGAATAAACGGACGCCATAATGAAATTTGTGGCACAAAATATTGCAGGAGATGCATCTGGGCCCCTTAATGCGCTGCACCGAGCATGCGCGGTGCGCTAAATTTGCTGCGCAGCCGCGGAGTTCCCCGGAAGAGAGGCCAGAATGAGTTTCGCCGAAATAATAAATGTGTTTAACGAAACAAATCATATTTTGTCATGCTTTTATGGCGTAAATCAAACACTTATTTTGTCATGCAGATGTAATGAGCGACTGACTTCGTTAGTTTGTTAAACCCAAATCCAGTTAACATCTTCGGCATTTCGCCGCTACTTCGGCCGCCGCCGTTTCATCATGAACTGTTTCCAGCAAGTGTTTTTATTATTTGTCAGTCCTTTTTCTTGACTGATACGTTTCTACCTTACAGCACTTTTTTCTTCTGTAAGTAATTAGATTGAAGTTGTCTTAAAAACGTTCAAGCTCTTTAGCTTATCTTTTACTATTACTGATTGCAAGGGACATTATTTTTTATTCATAAGTCTATCCGTCAATGCCATTCTTACTTGGATTTGCTTTGCCTTTGCAAATATAATTATTTAGATTTTTGCTCCTTTGAATGTAATTTTAAAACGAGAATTTAAAATAATATTCATATATCCATATGTCATATCTATAAATTGAAATATTACACTATATATAATAATAATTGTAGAAACTTATGTTAGTAAGAGTTCATCTTTTTAAAACAACCTCCAAAATGTACCCCCGTAATTTACACAAAAAATATTCGTCTTTTTTTATGTTTAATTCGAGCATAACTGGACTATTTTCCAAAATCTAGAGACAAGGCATCTCTGGGCACTGATTCAGTGAACATTTTTGCCATTTTCTTTAGGAGAAAAGACAAGAAATAGAGAGGGTAAAGGGAATCTCCAGCAAACTGATGAAAACGAGAAAACAAAAGAAAACAAAATAAAAAAAGAAGAAGAAGAACAGTGAATAACCATAAGATCTATTATTTTGACCTGAAGATATAGTGGCTGCCATATGAAATATTGGTCCGCCTATCTTTGTGAAAACACCTCTGGAAAAGTTAGTCCGGATCAAATTCTGACTAAAGAAATGTACCTCAATAGGTTTCAGTTTACCACTATTTTATGCTTACCAGCTGTTCTACTTTCTGAAACACGGGACTGTAGAGAATGTGGCAAAACTGAGATAATATTGTTATTGTTAGATAAATGTGTCACATCTATAGTGAGTAAACGGCCATAGGACAAAATGTAGGTAAAGCCAGAAAGGGAACAGATTATGTAGAAAATAAACAAACGTGGCTTCTGGATAAGATAAGATGAGATAGATAACATAGGACAAGATATTATGGTGAAATAAAAATAAGATAAGACAACATTCTGTGGTACGCGTGGCTACATTATAATTGATATTTATTTCAAAACAAATCACTCCCGCTAACAACAGAATAATCCTCTATCGGGTATAACGTATGAAACATTATCCAGAAGAAAAAAACGACCCCCACCCCCCCTCTTGTACTTATCCTGTCAGAGTCCGATTTGAACTGATCGTTTTTTAATATACAAGGAACTCGAACTATCGGTTTCCAAACTTTGACCTAAAGGTACAACATTCTGATTCCCACAGTGACGGCCAGTCTGACAAAATACACTGTTCATTTTTTTTTTTTTTTTTTACATAATTGAAAAAAAAAAAATCATATTCTGACAGACAACCCACTGCCCAGCATGAAAAAGAAGGAATAAACATTACGCCAGGTTTACAACTTACCGATAAATCGTTCGCTGAAAGCAACCTATGAGAAAGCTCGTATTCAAAGTTGAGCACGATAAAAATACTACCGCTTGTTTTTCCCATCTCGATTCAATTAGACAAACAAAAGCAATATTTGGATTCCAGCTAAAGTGACAGGCAGCCTGTATTTATCATTGAAATCAAGCTTATTTTAATGAGCTGAACCTTTTCTCTAGGAGAAAAAAAAATAGAAGTGGGGTGGAAGGGGGGTTGTGGTTGATCGTGTATTTTTATTACGTAAGAAGCATTTGAAACTATGTAAGATGTAGCAATGATAATAATTTTAAATCAGTGCAAATCCGGAATTTCTTCATTAGCAACAATCAGGTGCAGAGATGGTGTTTAGCTTTACAAACAGGCAAAGGCAGTTCTGAGTTCACTTCTATTACACACACACATACACACACACACACACACACACACACAAAGACCTCATCGAGCGTAATTGAATGTTCTGCTACATGAATTTAGTATCTAAATCATGTCTTTTATATCCAAAGATCTTATTTCTCATCTTTCATGTACCAACCACCGCCATTTTGAAGTTGTATGATGTGCAGTATACAAATATTATTTATATCGTTAGCACCGCGCTCTACCGACCCATTCCGTGTTGATTTTTCCAGTCAATGTTTTTAAGTTTCCCCCTGGCATCTCGGCGTCCTTCGTTACGATGGCGGATCTTCTTGATTGTTTTCCCATCGCCTTTTCTCCAGCCAGTGCTGCTTTACAAGATTTGGCCCTAGAAATTCGATTGCTCGGCTCTTGTCGCGGCTTAAGAAGAAGACGAAGATGAAGAAGAAGAAAAAGAGGAAAAAGAACAAGAAGAAGAAGGAACGGCGTCAGGAGCCAGGAACCAGCAGAAATGAGCAGCGAGATGGAGTAGATCAACGAAAGGGGAGGGAGGGGAGAGACTGGGTGGATGGGAGAACGAAAAAAACATCTCCAAATTTGATTGTTTTGCCACATTTCCTCCCAGGTTTTTTTAAGCCCCGGCCTGTTTTTGTTTTAAATGCAGTTTTACATTTATCTGCGCGTTTTTTGCCCACCAGGTTGTTGACGTGTTTTTACATTGAGATAATGCCGTTGTTGTCGTCGCCGGCTTGTCAGCCCCGGCTCTGCGACTGCTTGTGGAGATTAGATCTTCCCCAATCTACAGCTCATACCTTCATCCACACTCTGTCATTCGACGTCTTTTTTTTTCTCTTTTTTTTCCGCATTCTGTCATTCGGTTTTTGTTTGTTGTTGTTATTCCTGTGAAACATTTCTTATTTCACCTCTTATTTCATCATTTTTTTTTTCGTATGTGTTTTGGATTTTATTTCTTGCCATTTCCAGCGCAGCCATCTGTTTCATGATTTTTTAAAAAGAAATCTTTGTACAGCATTAAATGTTTTTCAACGTCTGTGATCCCTGGACTTTTTTGCTGGTTTTTAGCCTTCTTTTTTTCTCTCCAAAGCTCTCCGGCTAACCTCCTCACCTTTCTCCCATGTCTCCGTCTGAAACTCTCTTTCTCAGCTTCTTTATGCATTTTTTAAAATCCATACTTTGTTTGATTTCATTTATTAAAAACTGAACGTCTTATTTTGTGAATGAAAACATGGTCAGAATAACTAATGGTTGAACCCATTCTGGGTGAGAAAAGAGTAGATACCGTGACTGGAGAAGGTCATGCATAACAAATATCAACATTTCAGTCCATCATTCCAACTCTGTTCCAGTAAATTCATAAAAATGTTAGGAATTCAGATTCAGTCTTTCCTTCAGATAATTTTGATCTATTTCTTAAGTGCAGCAGATAAACCGATCAGTTACACACAGACAGGATAACGTGTAAACATACACCTAATGATTCTATTTCCACGACATTATTTGACTTCTATGTACTTCTAGTTAACATTCATATTGTTATATCTGAGACAATTAACATTAATGCTGAGAAAACATACCAGAACTTCGAATTGAGAATTTTCCGACTTCATTTTTATCTTATTTGACCTCACATTCCAGTACATTTCTAACCCACGACTGAGCTGCCCATTGAGTACGTATAACACTCTCTAATGAACAATCAATTGTGTCTCTTGTGCGGGGAGTGTCGATTGGACCCTGACAAGGTTTAAAATAGACCTGGCCCGTTTCTCCGGCGGTAAGTCTGGAACAAGTGTGCATAATCGGTGAATAATCTCCATTCAGTCCTGGGACAAACTCATTCTGCTCATCAAATAGCCGGCGGAAATCATAGCACTGAGAGAATTAGTGCAGGATGGAGTCCGTTAACATCCCTTTGTCCTGTCCTGCCAAAAATTTACCTGTCTCACAATGGCTACATTTCAAGAGATCTGAAAAGCAGGACAAAATCAGCTGGTTCTATACAATTCTCAAGGCTTTTTTTTTTTTTTTCTAGTTCTCTGTCTGTCATTATCATTTCATCCACCTCCCCCCTTCCCATTTATGTCGACTCGAGATATCGGGGTGCATTCTGATCTGGGCCATGCGTGTAAATCCAGTTTTCTGTTCCATTTTGTTAAGTCAATGTGCCAGCAATTCTGGAATCTGTCGAGTTTTGGAACGCCGGAGGGAAAAGGTCACTAGCCAGAAGTAGGTCATGGCACCGAGCGAAATGGTTAATGTGCATTTATGAATAAAATCCAAGAGCTGCTGAAATCGTGCTCACTTTGTCTTAGATAGGACGATTTCATCCAAACTGGAGGTTATAAAAGAGTTAAGCTTCTACTCTGTCAAGTCTCTGTGGCAGTGCTATGTGTGTTAAAACTAGGAATCTTTGTCATATGCTGATAATCAAAAAGTTGATGGTGTTCCCTGAAATTCTGTGGTATGGCTGAGCAAAAGTTAAAGTGGTCAGTGTCAGGTCTTTGAAAAGGGCTGCTCATAATTTAATGATAACAGTCTAGTGATCAAATGATTTAAGAGCAGTTTAATGAGTTAATGAAGACAACACAGAAGTATTGTTCTCACGACAGACTGGAAGGATTTCAACCAGAACGTCGATCATTTTGTTTTTAGAGACTTTTTAACCCCTAGATCACATTCTGGGTGTCTGATCCGTAGTGCTTTGTTATTTTAAATTTCGTGCTTTCACTAATTGTCTTATATATAGTAATACTGTTTCCCTGTGTAAGGATTCGCTCGGCAAGTGTTTTTGTTGTTACTGGTCGATTACATTTGTTCCCCATCTTTACTGTCGGTGGACGACTTTGTGCCTCAAAAATTGGTCGTGATTCTCACATGGAGATCCACATCAGCAAATGACCTGCCTGCCTACTCAATCGTCGGACTAGATGTCAGAATCCAGATATTGCCTATCCTCAATACATCCTCCCAAAACTGAGTTTAACAAGATGTATGTCCTGTTTCATGAATTCAAAAGTGCTAATTCTCTTAATTTTGTCAGCTATCGCTTCCAACCTAATAGCAAGACGTTCGTGTTATTTTCCTATATGCGTGAACAGAACGGGGAAGGGGGAAGAAAACAGGACTGGGGAGGGGGAGAGGGAGAGGAAGAGGTGACGGTCCTGTTTTTGTTTCATTTTTTTTCCCTCAGGCATTCTGAGAACGTCTCCTTCAAATCACTAATAAATGAAATGAAAGAAAAGAAAAGAACATAACAGAAAGAAAAAGACCTAGTAACTTGTAAAGGATAAAAAAGTTCTATAACGGCCTCAATTGCCAAGTATGGTCCCCCGAAACTCATAAACCACCAGAATACTGCATCATCAATTTAAACGTTCACATTTGAAGTAAATAATAACGTCTTTGTAAGCTTCTGAAAGCCATTATAACGAGGGAATATCTAAAACATTTAATGTTTCTCCTTTATATGCAGGAAACCAGAGGGAAAAAAAATAGATAGACGTAGATTATTAGCTTTATTTTGCAGCAGAACTTATGATTCGGATACAAAATATCCTACAACTGTAGTGCAAATAACAGAACATCATAAAAACAATGTTCATATGAAAAATAATAAGAAAAAGGTTCTCAAAATCATGTGGGTTAAAAGAATGTTCATTTGATCTAATTGATTGTTCTGCAGAGAAGACATGACATACAGCCGCGTAAACGAAAAAAAACAACAAAAATCGAAAGGAAATGGTTATTGATAATGGGAAAAGCTGCCTCAAAAAATATCAAAGGGAAGAAAATAATAATATTTGAAAAGGTCAACAAAGGTTAACTGTTTCTGATTTCGTTTTCAGAACATTAGCTGAGCTTTGCCAATGTTACCTTATCCACACAAGTCCACATGTACATGGAAAGCATTCATTATCTTTTCTTGAAGTTCTGGCCTTTTTTTCCTTGTCACCCGCGATATATGATAAGAATAAGATAAAAAAAAACAAACAAAGACAAAAAAATGCATTTCCTCCTCTGAGCTCGTCGAAGATCCAGTGGGAGAAATCATAAATTAGGCCGAGCGGTTTGTTTTTCCTCACTTATATTTACAAGATAAATAATTTCCCGGAATATGATGGGATTTTTGCCCATGTCGACGTGCGTTTTTTCAACAGCTTATGGCAGATCATTTGGGCTAAAAATATTAAAATCTAGATGGCGGTCGCTTCGACTCCGAGCCAGATGGCTGAGAAACATCAAGACGGGATTAAAGGGTCGTGGAAGCGAAGCTCTGGCTGTTTTTTTGTGGCGAATAAGAATACGTCTGTGAGGAATAGAATCCTTTTGATTTGAGGACGCTCCCATGCTTTCTGACCGCTCCCTTCCAGAGGGTTGGGGGATGCAGGCGAAATTTAGGAACCTGGGGGTTGAGGAGCAGGACGGGAGGGGGTGAGGAACTGAAAGATAGAGAGGGATGGGAGAGGTGGAAAGAATGGATGGTGGGGGTTCAAAGAACAAGTTCGGGAGGGGAGTGGACGATAGTTTTTGTTCTCAGAATGTAATAAATTTATGTGGACAAAAGAGGATGCAGTATAAACAAATATCTAGAAGTGAAGCAGCTACAGACAAAAGCAGAGAAAAGTTTCGAGAGAATTACACATAGAAAGAGGTGAGGCGATAAGGGGTAAGAAAGTGAGAAGAAGTGAGAGAGGAAAATGGGAAGAGAATAAAGCAAGACAAAAAAAAAAAAAAAGAAAGAAAGAAAGAAAAAAAGATAAAATAAAAACGATCTCGGGTGTGATGAAGTTGGAAATGTGAAAATAGCTGAAAATGATATGATGCGCATGCGCACTATCTCCTTGATTCTCTCCCCTTTCTGTGTGCAATGGAGTTATTCTGTTTGCTGAACAAAGGCTTGGATAACTGATTCATTCTTCTGGCTTTGATCTGGAACTGTCCGGGATTTATTAAAAGCTTGAGACATTGTGATGTAGATTTGCTTAACGTGTGTTTTAATATCCCGATGTCAGATTTCAAAGTGTGATGGCACTAACAAATGACAATTCCCTCTTTTATTCTATTAAATCCCAGAATTATTCTACAAAGGCTTCACAAGTTCACCACTACATATATATATATATATATATATATATATAATAATTGTTCTGAAATGAAAATATGCTTTATATATAACTTATATAGAAGTGAGTGCTAAATGGGAAAAATCCGGTATGACGCACGACAGTTATCAATAGAATTACAATAGGACGGACCAACTCCAACAACAATTAAACGAAAAATGTTATCCAAAAAGAACTGGTTCTTAAGTCTGCTTTGGTAATGTAAGGAGGAGAATTCAAGTTCAATTTATATTCAGACACTCAAATCTCTTGCTCTTTTCTGTTGTCCTTGCCAGGAATTCGCATCTTTTCCTTTCGTGGTCAATTGCGCCACTGCCATTGTTAGCGCGTCATCCAAAGATGGGATTGTTACCACAAATAAATGGCCCACTAACCTGCCACATTCACCATTTAAGACCCGCCATAAACAATAACAAAATAAATGGTTCTGAGGTAAAATTAGGTCAAACTGATGATGGATTTCATCAGCCAGGAGTTTGACCTGTTTGGATCGCATATTAGTCCTTATCTGTGACTAAGCTTATTCCTCAGTTGTACTCCTCTCGTCGGCTTTGGAAGTAGATATCTCGCTCGACGATTTTTTTTTTGGTTATTCGCTTTTGCAAAATATCAACGATTACCTTCCCTTAAATGTTTGAGCGCCTATTTCCTCAAGTTTATCCCATATGTATCATGTCACAGTGAACTGCAAAGGGTTACGTTTATCTCTTTGGCAATCAGATTCCACAACGCGGAATTCGTCAGCATTGGAATACCAGGTCTTCCCTTTATCCGCTGGCTTTTGTCCGAGGACTCTGCTGGCATGGGAACCGCCTTACCCGGGCACCAACCAAATTAACAAGGAACGAGGCCTAAGCCTTTGTTATGCAGCGACCATTTTTCGGGATCGAATGCAAATTAAGCGCGGAGCCATTCTCTTTTCTTCCCGGCGTGCCCCTTTACGTCAATGTATGTCTTAGAGAAATCCCCTCCCTTAGGGACAAGAAGATTGTCTTTGATTCCAAAGAAGCAGGAAGGAATGAGAAGAACCAGAATAGGAAAAAAAAAAAAGAAAAAGAAAGAAAGATAACACGAAAGAAAATCAGGAAGAGTATCCAAGACAACTGGGTATTGTGAGCGATCAGGGAAAAAAAGGAGGGAAAAAAAAAAAAAAAACAACGAAAAAGAAAAAACAAGAAAACAGTATCCATTGAACTGAAGACAAGAAAAGGGAGATCTCCTTTCGGCATAAGAAAACTGAGAGAGGGGGAATGAACAAGGGGCAGAAGTAAAATAAGAATTAAAAAAAAATGTCAATACAAAGAGAAAGCTGGGGGTTCCATCGAGCACAAGAAAGGAGATCTTTAGCATCGTGGCGTTTAAGGTAAAAAAAGAAGAAGAAGAAGATAAAAAAGAAAGAGAGAGAGAAACAGATGGAGAAAGAATTCTAGTGGAAGGATTCCGAAGATTTGAAAAAGTTGCGTTGGGGAATGAAATGTCTTTTGTGGGCACAACATGAATATGGGACCGCCGGAAACAGGAACATTTAAATATAAAAAACACGGAACGGAAAAGAGGCGGGGCTGACAACGAAAGATCTGGCAGCTACAGAAGATGCGTTTGTGTGTGTGTGTGTGTGTGTGTGTGTGTATGTGTGTGTGTGTTGTCTTTCTTTGAATGAAAAAGGAGAAAAAAAAAAAAAAAGAAAGAAACACACACGATGTGGAAGTAAGAGAATAGATCGGAGCAAACAAAATTAATGGCAACACGCGTTTGAAATTTGTGCAAGCAATGGAAGGGTTAGGGTGAAAGTGGGTGAAAGAAACGAATACCTAGGATTGTTTTGACAGATGTAGCCAAGGGAGAGATAACTGCGGCTATTGGGGAGTAATCGCGGCTGGGAAGAAAAAGATGAGGGGAAAGGGGGGGTGGGGGGTGGGGGGGGTGGAGGAAGGAGGGATAGAACGGCGCATGACAAATCAAATAGCGGCACTTAATTAGGAGGTGAGTAAAAAAGGGGAGGGGCCAAGGGGAGAGGCGTGTTCCAATTTTTCATTTTTGTTGTTTTTTTTTTCGAGAATTCCCAAATAAGTCGGTTATGGTACATGGGAAAGAATGCATTTATTTAAGTTTTCTCTCTCTCTCTCTCTTGTATCTCTCTCTCTCTCTCTCTCTTGTATCTCTCTCTCTCTCTCTTTCTTGTATCTCTCTCTCTCTCTCTCTCTCTTGTATCTCTCTCTCTCTCTCTTTCTTGTATCTCTCTCTCTCTCTCTTTCTTGTATCTCTCTCTCTCTCTCTCTTTCTTGTATCTCTCTCTCTCTCTCTCTCTCTCTCTTGTATCTCTCTCTCTCTCTCTCTCTCTTGTATCTCTCTCTCTCTCTTTCTTGTATCTCTCTCTCTCTCTTGTATCTCTCTCTGGGAAAGATGTAGGGCCAAACGCAAGTAACGAGTCCTCTTGGTCTCATTCCTATTAGTTATTCTCTGTTTGTGAGGGACAGCCAGGAATGAGGATTTAAAAAGGAAGAAGAAGAAGAAGAAGAAAACTTTAGAAATGCAGTGTTATGGATTTCTTCTTTCTTTCTTTCTTTCTTTTTTTTTTTTTTTTTTTTTAGTCTACGTCGTTCTACACTGTCCTATTGCTTTCCGGTAACATATACACCTGTGTGCAGTCACGTCTGTGAATGTACAGTACATTATGAAGATGTCTATTATAATTATTAAAGTAATGAGCTTACTAAAAATAACAGCAACAACACCACCACCACCATCAACAACAATAATAATAATATAATGTTAATAATAATCATCATCATAATAACAATAAAAATAAATTAGCAGAGAATTTACAACAATATTAGATCTAAGTTCTTTGTATATGTTATTTGCTTTTTTTGAATTGTTTGATTAGTTACCGGTTGGACAGTCGTGTTATATTTTGTAAAATAACAATAATAATAATAATAACAATAATAAACAATAATAACTCAGTAAACCCATCATTCAAACTCATAATAATTGCAGGTTTAGAGATATGGAGAGAAAATGTATGAAAGAGACCACGTGATAATATCTGAAATCGGAACCGTCTATTTCATTGTCAAAATTGAGAATCAAATGCACCTGTGGTCAAAACTGACAGTTTTAGGTCTTGTGTGACGACAGCTAGACTGTGAAAATGAAATGAACTAGATAGATAAACAGCTGACCTGTAGTAACGTAGTGAACGTATGTGTGAAAGATAATGGCAGTAAGACACTGCCAAATAACTGAAAAAAAAAACGAAATTAAACTGAAGAGCGTAGCTTGTAATAGTTCATATTCGACTAAGCAAAAACCTGGAAATCCCAGCCGGAGTGTTTGTACCCCCTACTAAAAATAGAACGCTCACTGATGTTTGTTACCGCCCCACCACGAGATCCGAGAACAATCGTTACCGGTCCCGTGCATTTTTATATGTTTTTCTGTGTCAATGGCAGTGAACAGTCTGGCGTGTTTGTACCCCCCCCCCCCTACTAAAATTAGACGGGAAGTTCCAGCCGTTCGCTTAGTCGGAACAAATCTATTAAACGTAGAAACACATTTGAAGATTCTTACAAACAATACAATTTCATTTTGATTTTGAAACAAACGTTTGGTCATAATGATGAGTATTTTTCAGATATTTTCAAATTTGATCTGTTCGTTATGTTCAGGGATATTGAACTCACTGCAGTTGACAGAATTGTTGATTTTTGAGCGTGGTACTGAGACAAGTTCAAGTAGTTACATGTAATATTGGATGTAGTTGGGTTATTTCAGGGAAGACTGAGATATTCACTAACAAACAGATAAATAAATCTGATTATAATGAAGATGATGCCCTGACTAAGAGGTTAATAAATAAATTTGAAAAATTGGCTGTCGGAGGTTTAATTTTATTTTTCTTACCTGAGTTAATTATTGTTTGTTTGTTTGTTTGTTATAATATCGTACCGTGTTTGCACCTATTGGAAGTCTCTGGTTGATATCCACGGCATAAAATAATAATGGAACTTGCAGCGATAGTCTGTTTTTGGATGCTTTTTGATGTGAGTTATGTTCTCTGCTGTGGCATTAGGTATAAATATATTCGATGCTAATGTATTATGAAAAAGTGTCCAGTGAAACAATCAAGTATTTTATCAAGTATTACTCACTTATCTCACCCTTTCTTACAAACAACATCATAAATTCAGGTGTGCTTTGGTTCTTCCGCACCACAATAATTGTGCCCTTGTGACCTTAACCCACAAAGTGTCAGTACAAAATAGCGGAATGTTCAAATTTGTATAGTAACAGTAATTCTTTTTATTTTTTTATTTTTTATTTTTTGTCTTGAGTGACAGTTTGGACCTAAACCTGATACTAGATAAATAACATAGGATATGTTACTTGATATGAATATTATAATGACTCAGATTTAACCAGATCGGCCGTTTGACACTACTATGGTTAATGTGTTTTACTAGCACGCTTTTGATATAGGCTAAATCATGAGAATTTGTAAGCATTAGTTCGAGGTTTAATGCCCCTAGCTGTTATTATGAACCAGTTTCATTTGGCAATTAAATGTAGAAAAGTTGTAGGCTTTTTTTTTTCTTTTTCTTCGTTTTTGTGAATTGGATTTGATGCTGTACAGTTCGTTACTATTTTATAAAAAAAAAAAGATTCGGTCAGTTGAATATCGCAGTTTGTGTGTCTTCACAGCCAAATTTTCACATTTCAAATCATCTTTTTTCCAATTTTACTGACATCAGTCAATCTTTAACGAACCGGCTCCTGTCTGAATCGTCAGATCCAGTCTGAAGGGGGGAGGGGGGGGGGGGGGGGGGAGGGGGTTGTTTATCGTTTATTTCTTTCTTTACTTTAGTTGTTTGTTTTGTTATGTTATGT
>JBCEWB010035585.1:0-14687 GCA_039654565.1 Peronia peronii | reverse complement strand
AGATAGATAGATAGATAGATAGATAGATAGATAGATAGATAGATAGATAGATAGATAGATGGATGGATAGATAGATACATGAATAAAAAAAATAAAAATATATAAAAAACATAAATCTTTTTTTCCCCAAATAAGCAACATATGTGGCTCAAAACGATTAGGTAGTGAAGTGAACGTTTCAACTTTATCGGTGCAGAAATAACGCCAGGAACTCTGCTAGATATAACTTTTGCGTGATTGTTTTCTTCAAAATGTGAATAGGTGGAACGTCAGTCACATTAAAAAAATGGTCTGAAAGATCTGGACGCAGATGAACGTCAAACAGCTGATGGTAATAGTGTTCAAAGAGAAACAAAGCAGATGTTAAAAAATCATCCTGAATTTTAACACGAAATTTCGCCACTATTTGAGAGAAACAGACGCATCAATCCAAATTTAGAGAGAGAGAGAGAGAGAGAGAGAGAGAGGAAGAGAACGAGAGAAAAATAGAGTGAGAGGGAGGACCGAATAGTTGAGAAAAAAAGAAAGAGAGAGAAATAGAAAAGAGGATGGGGGAGAAATAAAGAAATATGTAGATAGACAGACTAAGAGAGAAAAAGAGTCACAAACAGACGGACAAACTGAAAGAGAGAGTGAGAGATACAAAAGGGAGGAGGGGGGGGGGGTAGGATAAGGATCCGTGGTAACTGTTTCTGTGCAGAGAGAAGCAAAATGTCAATCCTCAGAACGGCTCAAAATTACTTCCATACCTGACGCAAGGTAAACAGCCAGGTTACTGCAAACTGGCTATGATCGGAGGGAAAAGTACACGGAACATCATCTTCTTGACACAAATCTAATCCTTTCAGGTAATCTCCTTGTAATGTTTAGTCGCTTTGAAATCTATTTATGTCATATAATTATCTGTTTAAAGTTTGTCGCTGAAAAAAAGTCTCTGATATCAAATTTTTTGATGAGCCAAGATCTAGTTTTCTAAGTTGTCGTGTAGAATTAATGATTCCCTGCAGATTTGGTTAGCTCACTGATATTGCTGCAACAGTGTCATTTTGAAAAAAAAAAAATATCGTTTTTCCAAAGACATAGCGATAATTTGTGTCGAATTGCCACTTATTTATTACATTTTTTCTAGATGAAAACCCATTTTCTGTTGTGGGTTAATGCTAGGATTTGGATACGGTGAAACTGATCTATTTCTAACTTTTCCTTTTAAGAATTACTCTCTGATAATGAGGTCATTCAGTGTTTGGGCGTTTTACGGAGGCAGATGAAATAAACCACTGATAGATGTCTAATGTCAGATTACGTGGGCATCGTTACAGATGCATCTAACAGTTTGTTATTAAATATGAAGATGAATGAAGAGACAGTAAATGAAGAAAAGAAGTACAGTGACGGAAAACAGCAGCAAGGAAGGAAAGAGAATGGAGAAGAAGTAGAAGAAGAAGGAAAGATGAAAAGATGCTGATGATGTGAAAGAGAACGTTGAAGATGAAGAAGAACAAAAAAGGGGGAAGTGTAGAACAGGATAATGAAGAAGACAGAGGATTGGAAGAGGAAGAATTATTATATCAAATGTCTCTTTTCGGTAAAATAATACAGCCATCAGCAAAAACAAGAACGATCCAACATCACAACGGCTTGGGCGAAGGATAAAGGAGGCCATGTATTACGAACTAGAATCTGTTCCACCGTTCAGGTACTAAATAAGAAACAAAAATGAAAACAGAAAGAAAGAAACCAAGCAGATGGAGAATACATAGTCGATCAGAAACGCAAACCAGACAGGTGAAATGGAGAAACGCACCCCCATTTTAATGGTCTCTTGATAGAACATGACATAAATAAGTCACCGTGACCCAACTTTCCCATCACCCTAGCAGTCACATCAAAGAGTTGCAAAGACTTACTTGCTAACAGCTGACGACTCGACTGAACTGATGACCCATTTCTCCCGTTCTTTCACTGCTCAGATCTATGTTAATGGGATCTATTTTGGCGCAATTCAGTCAATAGACGCGGGAATACAAGGCTGAAAATGTTTGTGAAATCGGAAAAGAGGGCAGTATTCTAGCGCAGTTGACGAAAAACAACTATTGAATGAATCTTGTCATAATGCATTTATATTGGTTTCCTGCCCTTGGTCTTGAGACTGTGCACTGCATATAATAATAATAATAGAGAGATTTATATAGCGCTTATTCCCGTACAGGACAGGCTCTAAGCGCTTTACAATCTATTATATACGTTTGTAATCAAGAGAATAGACCATTAGTGACAGAAACACAAGCATGTTAATAAGAGAAACGTAGTTGTAAAGCGTGAACATTAATAGACATGCGCCCCGTGAAATGGTTTTGTCTCCAGAAAAGCACAATGAAAATTGGCATGCATTTCCATCTCTTGTCTTTCGCATTAAACTTCCACACAAATTGCTGATCCTACTGAATGGGGTACTTCATATATCCACAGCAGAGTGCATAATTTATCAAAATCAAGATTAATAAGATTAAGTTACATTACAAGAGCACCGATCAGGCAGAATCAATAAATATTGGTGAATTATTGCCACAGTTATGACAAATGCTTTCTTTAAATCTTTATTTAATTTTTCACCGGCTTTTCACAAGGAAACAAAAACGAAAACAAAACAAGAAAAAAAAAAAAAAAAAAAGAAAGAAATTGTGATGTGTCAATCATTCTCGTTTATGTGGCAGAAGAATTTCAGTTTTTAAGACCATTCTCTCAAAATCCTTGTTTGTCATAAAAAATGGTTCTGTAGAATTGTATTACCATCAAATGTAATTTTTGAGACCATCTGAATTCTGTGAACTTCCACTTATGTGTGACATTCACAGCGGTGTCAAAGTTTGTGACTTTAACCCTACTGGTATCGGGTTAAACTGCCTGAATATCTTTGTTCCTACAACTACATTATGTTCTCATGACAATGTGATGGCACTGCGACGAGTACCATGGCACTGATTTGTGAAACATTTCGAAACATCATTCAAAGGTAAACTATAAGGAGCGTATCTTTGAACAGATCGACCCCTTAACTTATATGTATGGTTAAACCATTCCCCTGTCCTCTGCACCCATTCATTGTTCAGCATCCCTCTCCCGTGACGCAAACACTGTCAGGAAACCTCATTCTTCAGCCACTGATGGGCGTAAAGAGTCGGACTTCGACAGCCGAATGCGTACACACGACAGGAGTAATTGCCACAGGTAACACATTTCTGCCACTGTTTGTTTTCTCATCTGTGCTTTTTCGTTCAATCTTTTTCACCGCAAGGTCCGATGATAGATCTACCTGACTAACCTACTTACCTGCTCAGTTCGGGAGGTCTTTTTTTTTTTTTCGGTTAAAGCCAATATATGTAAAGACAAATAATAGTAAGACTATTATTATTATTATTATATTATTATTATTATTATGACTGTGGTGATGATGACGATTATGATTACCACGAAGGAGGTGGGTGGAAAACACAGGCTTCTACCGGGATCAGATGAAAATGTGTGTCATAACAGTCAAAGCATCATTATATTTTATAAATTATTTTTTTATTGTCATTATTATTATTATTATTATTATTATTATATTATTGTTATTGTTGTTGTTCTTGTTGTTGTTATTATTATATAGTAAAATAAAATCCATTTTCAATCGGAATCAAATTTTTCTCAACCTACGCCTTATTTAAAGCACACGGCAACTGGCAATTTTTGTCTATCAAAGTGTTCTTATTCACTGAGTTACATATATTAACAATAATCACAACCACCCTCTGTCTGGGTCTGTTAACGCAGAAGATGTTTTAATGTTAGATTTTACTCTTTAAATCGATTTGACCAAACTGTGATATACTGCCTTTCAGAACAAATCTCCAGATCGATCCTTGACAGCCTGATTGTTTATAATGTGACTGTTATTGTTTTGAATAAATTGCAGTTGTATGGAGCTAGGATACATTTGCGGGAAAATTAACTTGATGCTGAAGACTGACATAGCCATTTGTATAAAACTTAACTTGATGCTGAATACTGACATAGCCTTAGTTCTTATTTTTTAGGGAATTTAGCACTCAAAGGTCATCTGGCTTTCAAGGGGAGAATTACAAGTTTCTCAAAACAATGCCATCGGCACCTATGATAATATACCTTTCAAGGGACTAGATACGATTGTCAACGACTTGAGATATAGGAGTAAGAAATGGGGGGGGGGGGGGGGGGGGGGGGAGGGAGGGTAGTTATTGAAAGGTGTAGGAAGTTGATGTAATTTGATACTCCAGTGTCTAACAGCAGGTATTTCAATTGTCCCTCCCTGAAACCGACTGTGACTGGTGGAACAGCCCCGCTCTAACAATTGTGGCACTGGGCTGTCTCTTTGTTGGTCTATTTACGAACGTTCAGTATCGCCTGATGGCTGATCTCTCTACCTCCTGTACGTGGGAATCAACTCTTTTTTCCGCCAGGTTCTGTCTCTCAATTGATAGGATGAAAACGCTTTGTTTGCACATAACCTTGACAGTTCCCATCAGTTTATCTGCCTGCCTTTTCTGTTTCTTTCTTTTCATCCCCATTCCCTCTCTCTCTCCTTCTCTCTCTTTCACTCATCCTTCTCTCATTCGCACTCTTTTCTTTATTCGTCTCTCATACACACATAGAGAATATCCCTACAATTGTTAAGGAATCGATCAAAAAATATAATAGGATAATTACATTTAAAAAATTCCTGCACTGAGCTTCGGTTGAGCATGGCCGGCCAATATTTAACATTGAAACGTTATTAATGCAAGGAATCTTGGTACTACTGAAATGTTTATGTTTCGGCTTAATACTAAACACTTTATTAAGAGACAGATCATGTAGCCATCTGAAATATGGTTGGATAGATGAATGGATGGATGGATGGATAGATGGAAGAATGATTGGATGGATGGATGGATGGATGGAGGATGGAGGGACCGAGAGAGAGAGATGGATGGATGGGTGAATGAATGGATTGATTGATGGATGGATAAGTATGGTTGGATGGCTGGATGTATCTATGTATGGTTGGATAAGTGGAAGGATGGATTGATGGATGGATTGATGGATGAATGGATGGGCAGATGGATGGATAAATAAATGGATGGATGGATGGATAGATGCATCGAATGATGGATGAATAGATGGATGGATGGTTGGATGGATGAATGGGCATGGACTCTTGAAGCCTTGAGGAGCAGTTTCGTTAATGGGTGTAGAGGCTAGTACGAGAAAAAACATGGTCTAGAAGAGAAATTACTTTAGAAGATCATGTGGAAGTTGCTGAATGGTTTTTCTCATCTTCTTGTTTCTGTCTTGCCATTCCACTCTCCTGTTGCCTTACTCGATTTGGATATGATTATTTTAGGAGAGTTATATTAAAGAGAGGACAGACACACCTTGCTGAAGACGTCGGTGTAGAGCAGAATGTCACCTATCTCTCTCCACCTCTCTCTTATTTACTAACAATTACTGAGCAACGTCCGAAAAATACGCTCGTGTATTCAAAAACCCCTCTTTCATTTCTTTGCCAGTCCAGATGGCCAGGTCTCAGAATTTCCTACTTAAGTGCCCAGGCTGCAGCCGGCGTATAAAACACATGAGGTCTTTCATGGCAGCAATTTCAGGGATTCGAGCCCTGCCCTCTCAATTTAACCCTGTCAGTGTCAAATGAAAGTGTGGAGATGTCGCGGGTTTTATAATAATATTTTTTATTCTGGAGATTTCGATGACAGTATCTTTTTACTCATTTGTACATCATTTTAGAAAGATATCCAAATATAAAATGCAATGAACTTGTACGTGAGCATATCCGATGCTTTGAAAGATCTAGGGTTAAAGTTGTAGAAATTGCGGGCACACTTAACCGTTGCCTTGACGTATTAGTTAAAGGAAAGATGAAAACAACGTAGGGCATAACATTATTTATTGCTTTTCATTAAAAAACAGCCTTTGGCACTGGTAATAACGAGAGTTATATTCGATTATAGGAAAACTGAGGTGAATGTGTAATTAAAGCTAGGAGTTAGGGAAAGGGCGTACAAGCAAGAAAAAGGCAGGTACTCCTGTGCATAAATATGAAAGCCTATTTGCCGTATGCAGCCTAATTAAGTTGAGACACATTGTTTGATCTGGTGTCTCTGGAACAACAAATGTTGGTTCTTGAGCTTTTTCTCGCCCCTCTGTTTCGCTCTCAGTCTGCAAATTTTGATGCATGCAACTTTATACAAACTTCTCCTATTTTTGCTTGTCAAATATGAAGAAGAACATAAACGTACAAAGATTTAAAGGACAATGTACCTTTCACAGACTGCTCTTTTATGTTTATTTCTTTTTATAACTGGAACATCATACTTCTCTCATTTATTTATTTATTTACAGCGATGATTTACGGGCAAATAAACATTTTCCTGCCAACAGCAACATCTGAAACTGTTAGTTTATTTCTGTTTAGGAGAGATAGAGGGCGAGAGAGAGACAGACAGAGAAACAGAAAGAGAGAGAAAGAGAGAGAGATGGAAAGGGAAAGAGAATGAAAACACTATTGGTTATTTGTGAAAAGCAAAAATGGCTAGAGCAAGAAATGTTAAAATAACAATTCTGATAAGCATGCACCCGGACTGTGCATTAAGTTAACCAAACTCTGACAGACTGTGCAGTCAGGAAAACTGTACTACTGGGAGACTGTGCACTTTACTGTTCTCTTTATTTACAAGCATTTCGTGAAAACAAACAAACAAACAAACAAACGAACAGATGACACAGACACTGTTAAAAAATCAAATATTATGACTTCCCTTATCTAAAGACGTTTCTTCTTTAAATGCTGAAAATATTTTTGGGATGGATTCATAATTACATCACCATCATCATCGTCATCATTATTTTCATTATCATCAAGAACACTTGAGATAAAAGCAAAAGCATAATAGTATCTGCAAAATTTTAAGCCACCTTTCATTGATTTGTTCTATTTCAAGAGTTTCCTACCTTTAGCACCCCATATTCTTTGACCAGCTCGGCCTTTCAATAGCTTTTGTGTTCTCTTCAAAATTTAGATTTCGAAATTTCCGTTCTCCTGACTCCGAAATTACCTCCCCCCTCTGTCTTATCCTGGAATTTCTTCCCCTTTTTCTGTTTAGGAGAGATAGAGGGCGAGAGAGCATCTTCCAGCACTGTGTCCTGGATACTTTCAAGTATATCTAAGTCTTAGGCCAACATCCACCTCCCCAGGAACGATACACTAGAGCTCCTCGGACCCCGGGGGTACTAGAGGGTTTACAGGGGCAGGTAAATATTATGACGACGGGTGGCATGAAGGATGAACGGGAGCTATTCCTGACCCCACAGTGGGGCCCCTGCCCCGCCCGGCCTACAGCCCTCACAGTTGATGTCAGTGGGGCGATGATGGAAGTGGTCTATGGCAGAACAAAATAGACTCACAGAACCCGAGCTGTTGGTTGAGGGCAGATCTTTCACACCTGGTGATCTGTGCACGGTAAGGGGCATCAACAGTTGGGGTTAGAAAGAGATGGAAGAGATCAGTTCTGTGTAAAGGTGAATGTAACAATAAGATATGTCCGGAAAGGTCAATTGGCACATGTCTGTGACACCATCACCATTTAAAATTTCGAATTTTAATATTCTGCATTATTTTTGTTTGTTTGTTTGCTTGTTTGAGTCTACATTATTATTTATTTTTTTAAAAATGTCTCTCTGTAGCGTTTCTTTTACTGCAAAGTTTTTGTCTTAAAATCACCATATCATATTCAGTATGCCCTATAACTGAAAGTGGACATTATTGATTACTATAAAATAAATTCCTTTGATATGTAAATTAACATCTTGATTACTTTGAAATAATTCCTTTCAGAAATCGAACAAAATTATTGTGAAAAAAGAAATGTTCCTAAGGGATGATTAACAACAAAGGCACAATAAAGATGTTTAAAATGTGTGGTGTAAGAAGCACAGATATCAGCGGGTACATGTAGAGACGCCAGGAAGAGAATGTGGATTGTTAGGACCTGCGGTACCCCTCAACGTAGGGCAGGACGTCATACTGAGTATGAAAATATAACATTTGTATGGTACTTAACGCATGCAGCGGCGTCGTGCTGTAAATCTAAGTGATACCATCTTCCTCCATAGTGGTGAACATAGCATATCAGAGAAGTTAGTCATGATTTTGAAAATAAGCTGAGGGATACAGATTTTAGAAAGAATGTGTTTACCCAAGAGGTCTGTGAAATACCACCCTTAACAAGTCTTCAAAGATTTTCCAAGTTGTCTATTACTGCTGTACTTCACACATCGCGACGCTTCTCTAACGGCCTTAATAACGTACAATGTTGTGCCAGTTTACACTAGTTAGTTCTCAGATTCTTCCTCATTGCCAGACAGGCTCTGAAAATTGTCAGATCTGATAACAGAATATAAATCGTTCATTTTCTTTAATAACCTTGGCCAATGGATTTCTCAAAAGTTATTTCAAACTCTGAACACCAGTAAGTTGTTACATTGTGAAATATCTTTTCTGAAACAACGGAGAAATACTTAAGGGAAAATATTAATGTACTTATTAACCAGTAGTTTCATGAAACAGAATTTATGTCTATTTAAAAGATAAATAAATATATTAATAAAGGAATGATATATAATATTTCCTACCCACTTCCTACCCACCTTTTGTTTTTATTTGAAAATTACATAATTATTTTCTTTTTTGACCGGAATCTGTGCCACACTGATCCAGTGTGGGAGAAAATGGTATAAATATATAGCCGTTGTGCAATTTCTGGTTGTTTTCCTCTTGTTTTTGCTCTTTTCACGTTTTGTTTATTTTCCTGACAAATGATGATGTTGCAAGTTAAAGAATATGCAATACATTTTTGCTGGCTTTTGTGCACAGTCAGCTAACGTGCGATCTTGGCGCGCAATCAAATGAGAGAGTCGAAAGAAAAAGGTGCGTGTCGTCTCAGTGGGTGGATACAAACAGTTTGGGGAGGGTAGGAGTGGGTGGGTGGAAACGAATGCATTTGTGTTTAGAGGCGGGAAAGAGCAGTCAGTAGTGAATGAGTGAATGAGTGGGTAAGCGGTTGTTTATGAGAGAGAATTATTAAGTGAGTCAGTGACTGAGTGAGTTAGTGGGTGAGTGAGTGAGTGAGTGAGTGAGTGAGTGAGTGAGTGAGTGAGCAAGTGAGGGAGGGGGAGGGAGGGAGGGAGAGAAAAAACGGAGTGGGTGAGTGAGTGAGGGAGTGAGTGAGTGAGTGATTGAATGATGAGTGAGTGAGTGGGTGGGTGAGTCAGTGAGTGTGTGGATGAGGGAGTGAATGAGTGAGTGAGTGAGTGAATGAGTGGGTGAGTGAGTGAGTGAGTGAGTGAATGAGTGGGTGAGTGAGTGAGTGAGTGAGTGAGTGAGTGAATGAGTGAGTGAGTGAGTGAATGAGTGAGTGAGTGAGTGGGTGAATGAGTGAGTGAGTGAGTGAGTGAGTGAGTCAGTGAATGAGTGAGTGAGTGAGTGAGTGAGTGAGTGAGTGAGTGAGTGAGTGAGGGAGGGAGGGAGGGAGGAATTGAGGGAGGGAGGTAGGGAGTGAAGGGGAAAGGAGAGGGTAATTAAATTAAAGAGCTGCAAATGGGAATGGTAAAAGTCAGTTAAAAAAGAAAGAATGGAGAGAGAGGAGAGAAGAAAGAGAGGAGAAAGACAGAGAGACAGAGAGAGAGACAAGGAAAGACAGGATATATATATATATAATAGACCCGAAAGAAAAGACAGCAATCATAAGACAGAGGAAGAGACACTTGGAATGAGAGGATGGACAAAAACTGACTGACACAGTGAAACGTGCGGGAACAAAGTAAACGAACATAATGAGCACAGTACACAAAGAATAGAGTATAAGACGACGGGAAAAAACATGCAATTAGCAAAGATAATGTATAGTTTTTTTTGGACAAGTGCATTTTCTGGCATCTCTCGGAGATTTATTATTTTGGAAGAAACAACGGGAATGACTGATAAAGGACAATAAAACAGAGCAAGCAAGTGAAGAGCACATTCAGTGCCTGTGTACTGCAGAACTTCAGGTCATACTTATCAAGTTGTGTTCACATAACTTACAAATATCTAGGATATTATTTTACATTGATGGTCCAGACCTCTAAGACGATAAATCATTTGTGCCATTTTGATTAATCTGAAAAGTGTTAAAAAGGCGATAAGGTCAAGGACTTGTTCATTTTACTTTTGATATTGTTATCTTTTTTCCTTCAGCATGAACATGCCAGTGACCAGATATTTGTCTTTTATTGCCAGTTAAGAATTTGGACTGAGTTGAAATTGTCTGAACATGCATAAACGTCATTTAAAATTTTTGGCACAATAGATTTTCTCTCCTGATATTTTTAAGGTTATTTAACGTCACATAAATAGGCGCAGGTCCCTTTCATGTCGCTTTAACATATTAATTCCATCTCGCATTTTGATATCTAACAAATAAATTATTAGGCCTTATCATCTCAAATATCTTCATTTTATCGCTACAGAAATTCCATTATGATGAACCGTTCCACCCATTCATGGGTAGACTTTATGTCATTTCAAAAAGCAATAAAATTAACTATACAGATGCACACAAAATTATTTGTGACTCTCATCACACACAAAAACTTCAAACATATTCCATAACAATCCTATCTGGTCTTATGTAGATCAGACATACTTTCCCCCTATCTTCTCGCTCACTGATTGTTTTTTTTTCCCCACATCAATACATGTCCTTAAACCACATGAACACACTTGTGTAGCTCAGCAAACACGTTCATTGATCAATTCAATGTGTTAAATATATTTTGATTGTGATTAATTTGTGGAGCCCTGGAAAACCTTTCATTCCGAGTGAACCATGTTTAATGCCTGACGTACCCTTAAATCTCCAGGTTTTTGCTACATAACTGTCAGTCTTGATCCTCTTGCTTTCTATAAATGTCAGTTCCTCGAGCAATATGTGCCTTACAATTTGAATCCCAGTGAAAGTTTGTAGTCTGAACTCCTAGCCGTTCATTACATCAATTTGTCTTCAGAGGAAACCTCACCTTACAAACACAATACGCCAGTTTCCAACCCGATTTCGTCTCGGCTCTATTTAATTCATTGACGTCACTTATCAAATAAAAGTTAATACCTACAAAAGTGTAAACAGGCGGGGCTATGTTGGTTGTGAGACTGGCTGGTAAATACCGCTCTCAGGCGCGTTCACTCTTTCAGAGACACAAGCATAGTGCGATGCGATAGCACTCAGGGCCCGTTTATACTGCCGCTTACATTTTCTGTAGGTATCTAAACTGAAGCCGTGCTATACACACATCAAAACGGGCGCCAGTATGAACAGGAAGAGCATATAAAGGAGTAACCGGATGATAAACTTCTTTTGGTCTGTATCTGCGCCCGACTGAAGTGTGACAATTACTCACTTCTTTTTTATACCCTGGATAGTCGGTTTGATTCCTCACGATTTCTGGAGCTATGTACAGAAAACGTATGTGCCAGTATAAGCCCACCCAATTTTCTTATCTTAAATAAGGAAGTGACGACACACAACAGTTCGACAGAATCAGCACTATAACAGAACAGAGATGGACGCAAAATGATTGCACCCTAAAAGTTGTAATGAGTAAATGTTGTTTTCCGTACATGACAAGGATCAGTGGTTTTAGCACCAAAAAGATAATAAACAGTAGGACGAGACCCCCCCCCCCCTCCCCCAAAAAAAAGATGTTTTGGCAACTAAAAGATAGTCTGTCGTGTTGAATAGAGAAACAAACAGCTTTTGCTGCGACTAATTGTACTTAAAGTTCTGGCATATTTTTTTCAGCCACTTTCTCTGTTTCTTTATCGCTCTGCTCTAGTTTTATACCAACATACCGTGCAGAGCGTGGATTGGCAGGTCCACTGCACAAGTGGGTCACCGGAAATTGCGTATTAGTACTTCCTGTAGGTGACTAGGCTAAGAATCAGGTCAGCAGGTAGGCTGCAGTATATTGGGCATGAAACAATGCCAGGAACTCACTTATCGTTACTGTTCGTCTGCTATATATAGTTATGAGTTATTTCTTTGCACTCTCTGACACTATGTCCGACACCCGGAGCCATTAACTCACCTCGCTCACGGCAGACTGAGCTCTTTGTTCTCCTAAGCAAAGGAGACGAGAAGAAGACAAGTTAGTATTTCTGTTATTTCTTGTCATCATTCGCCTGTACAATTACTGTCTCACAGTACGTCACTGTGGCAGCTAACGAGTCCTTGATGCTAATAGTTAAGGAAGGTAACAATGCGTTAGCTGTTATTATTAGAGAGTTTAAAGTGTCAACAATTCTGGAACAAGGACAGACAGATTTACAGTCAATCAGAAGAAGATATTTCTCCTGTAAATAGACGGTTTCGCAAAGTTTTCTGTCACTGTAGGCTAACAAGGGATTAAATTAATCCGGTTTATATTTGAAGTTAAGGAGAAAACAGATATGTGGCTTTCAGAATGTCAGAAAGCTAAAAATCTCCATATGTCTGAAAAACAAATATTCCCTCTTTCTCTCTCTCTCTCTCTCTCTTTCTCTCTTCCTCTCTTTTTTCTTTTTTTCTTTTTTTTTTTTTTTTTTGTTAAACACAGTTTTAATCACGCGAATGCATTGCATAACATGCGAATGTAAAACATGTGAAATGTAATGTAGTTTGATATTAACAGTTTTTACATGCAAATCAATCTTATCGCAGTTACAATCTGTAATCTGTGGACTTGCTTGACCACCCTCCCCACACCTTAGAATTATCAACTTTTTAATACCATTTTTATTTTCAGCAGAGATCGAATTTTTAAAAGAAAACAGAAACCCAAAATCGAATATTCTGAGCAAAAACCCAATTTCATACCCCCCCCCCCCCCTTAAAGCGCATACCAACAGGCTGACAAACCAAAAACTAACAAACGAGCAAAAATGCATATCAAACCTTATTCCCTCTGATTGTATGAAATTCAGTATGGACAAATCTCATCAACAGTGTTCATTTAAAAAAAAAAAAAGAAAACATCATGGATATGGTTTTGATATACACATTTGCACTCGTCTTATCAATCCCTCCCCGTGGTTGAGAAAGCTGTTACAGAACAAACGAGCATTATATTACGCTAGACTGCACATGCTCAGATACCAGACCCACTATCGAGTAAACCAGACTGCAGGTGAAATGCTGCAATCCCAGTAAACTAAATACTTCTTTACAAACGGAACATGAACGCCAGCTTTTGTAGACAGCAATATTGCACCTGCACCGACCTAACGGCGAGAGAAAATGGCTTTGTTGATTTGTTTTTATCGTCTTTGCAGACCGACTGACTCTATCATGGAGATAATAGTGAAAATGAGAGACCCCCACTGTCAACTTTTACCATTTATTTTCCAACAAACCTGAACAGAATCAGGAAAAAATAAATGCAAAAAACAAAACGTGTCAAGATTCCTAACCGCCTCGTGAATTGTTTCGTTGCTCGCAAACTGCCTTTCCGTCTTTTTCAGTCGGCCAACTCATTTATCAGTAGCCTTCCCGCCCTGTGCCAGACTCACAGACATGTAGGAATGGAGAAAACAGAGCTTCTGTCTTCCTCATTCTCAGCGCCCTAAACCATCTGGAATCATCTTTCCCTGTACGCATGTTCTCAAAGTTGTCAACAATATGATAAAATCTAGTGTATTTTGATGATTGTTGTTGTCGTTGTTGTTGTTGTTGATGATGATAATGTTGCTGTTGTTGGTGGTGGTTTTGTTGTTTTTGTTGTTGTTGTTGTTGTTTCTGTTGTTGTTATTATATCACAATGTAAATATTTCCCTCTCTATTCAAATATATCTTTCCACAACATTCATACACAGAATCCATTGCCAAGGCTTCACTCTATAAAAACTGCATTTCATTCATCCTATGTCGGAGATCGAATATTCGAATTACTGTGCAGATCAGGTCAAGGGATAATACCCCTGAGTCGTTAGATGATACGTATTCTTCAGCAATCATCAATTTATGACCTCTTACTCCCTTTTTACTCATCTTTTCTTAGCTGCCATCTCATTTACTGCAAAATAATTTAGCCCTCATTTCACAGTCTTTGCTCTGTATATTACAGCATTGGTTTCTAAAACAAGTAAAACTGCAAGGAGCAGTGTGGGTATTTGGCTTTGAACAGAAGTAACAATTTCAATAAAAGGATGACAAAATAAACATAAGGATTTCGTCAGTGAAAGGGTTAATGGATACTGATATTCCTAATGTGCAATAGTTCCAAAGCATCTAAATTATTTCCATGAAATAAAGAATTAGCGACATCAATAAACTGACCAATCTCTCCCCGTTTTTTTCCCCTCGAAAGCAATGTTAGCAACAATAAAGCAACAACGCAAAAAAAAAAAAAAAAAGACAATATCTATATAAACATTATGTAAAACTCAAAATGCATTGCCTACGGAATCGTTTTCTGCTCATATATAATGAGCGGCCCAACAGCCAGCGGATGGGGGACGCAGTGGCTCTCTGGTTTGGCGTCTGCTCACGGAGAAAACGGGCCGGGATCGACTCGCGGGTCCTGCATCGGGGGATGGAAGGACACGA
>JBCEWB010035474.1:0-14687 GCA_039654565.1 Peronia peronii | reverse complement strand
ATCACAGCCTCACAAACTTCGACCCAAGCTTTCTTTTTCTTATCTCTGTCAGCATACTCATCGGAGGTCTTGTTGTATCAATGATAGAAATAAATTTTTGGGTCCAAGTTGGATCGCTATCCATTTTGTTTTTCTTCCGGAAGTGTAACAATGTATTGTGTGTACTATTGTCCAGTCTATTGTGCTGTGTGAAAAAATGTGGAGAATGGCGGGGCCATGTCGAGCCCGGAGACAGTCTGGCTGCCTGTGCGCAGCGTGTGTCAGTTTGGTATGTAACAAAGAAGATTTGAGCAACAGTTGCGTTGCCGGAAAGTTGTGACAAAATACAAACTTTTCAGTCTCCAGAAACCCCGAGTTGCCTGTGCGCGGTGCTTATCTATTTCATTGTTTACATTTGAGCGCCAAAAGGGTTGCCCAACTAAAGTTGCCCTGTGCGCGCCTTACCTAAAGTGAGATGTGCCGATTTCGTTGACTTAAATTTTTTAGCCTGAAACTGAAATAATAATTTTCCTATATTTAACTTTCGCACGCCATCGATGTTTCAATATAAGGTAACATTTTTCATGGAGAGATTTCACTTGCCTCTGTCGGATTACATAAGTGTAGACACAAGAAATATATCATGCACAATCTTTATATTGTAAGCCAACTCTGATTTTTTTTTTAAAAAGTGCTGACTTGCTGTTTACATTCAGAGATGAGATTGTAAAGGCTGTCTTGATTTCTTTTTTTTTTTTTTTCACAGGCGCGGATTTCTCAAGCAAGAACATTGTAGGACTTGTCCCTTTCACGTTGTTGCATCTCTTATTTTGAATGTAACTCATAAATCCTTTATTACAAATAGCTGTGGATATTATTTAATCCTATAGAGAAGATGCGAGAACATGTAAACAAGCATAGTTATTCAAAGGTATTTATTTATTCCCTTGCAAACTACGAGCCCTAATGGATTGTCACTTGTGGTGACTAGACCGACATGTAATATAGAAGGGCAAGGGAGGCATGATGCCAGATTCAGAAAGGTGGTAGGTTCTGATAAGAAGGGAACAAGGGGTTGGAGGTGAAGCAGAAAGGGAAAATCGATCAAATGTTGTTGTATACGTGTAATGATGATGTCAAAACTGGATACTCCGTGTTACTTAGAACTGCTGAGCTCACGTGGGGTGTGATAGAACAGAAGTCACGGATAAGATTTCAGCCTTTCTTACTAAAATGTCAGGCGGCGTCCATTCCGAGAACACCCCCATGCCAGTTTTTGTGCTAGGTTACGGGAAGAGGTCTTTATTATATTACTATTACCTCAATACAAGATAAAATTCATTTTTCGGATCTATGTACTATTATCTCCGGATACTTCTCCGTATTCTCATTTGCCGTGGGTTGTACCAGAGAGCTCTCTGGTTATACTCGAAGGTTATATTCCGGTTACTGTACTGTGATCGTTCCCGAGCCACTGATTAAAGGTGACAAACAAACCCAACTCAAATGTTTCTTAGTAAAGCCATGATATTGGCACATTATTTTGGTTGTTTCTTGTAAAACAACAATGTTATGAAAGGCTTATCAATGTGCAAGATGCAAGATGCTGTATTTTACGACCCTCCTTTATATTTCCTGCTTTTTTTTTTTTTTCGTTTTTGAAATTCATATTTGACACTTTGCAGAAATCAGCAAAAGAGCTGGTTTTGGAAATTTACAGACAATCTTCTACATACTGTTTAGGAGTCGCCAACATGTTGTCTTGGATTTCAAGGCACACTGATAGGATATTTTCATTCTTCAGTGTTTCTGCAAATGCCTTAAGTTCCTCAGCGTGTCCTTAAATGTCACAGACACGAACATTTCTGTCTTTATCACAGTTATGTCACGGAAGACTATTACAACTTTTATTGTCTTTCATAATTGAATACTGCACAAGTAGAGAATGCAGTTCCACATCATTTTATTTCAACTCTATCAAGAGAAGATAAATTAGTCTAGGACAATTTGAAGCTACTTTGTTTAATCTGTAAGCTCAAAACTGGATTAATCTCCATCCCTTTTCTTGCTGAGTAAGCTAACGCGCTAGACTCCATACGAAATGCTGCTCATGGCTGGTTTTTGTTTTAATGTGGCTATTGTCCTTTTAATCTAGCGTGGGTTATTTGTCCTCCAATTCATGAACTACACACTTGTATAACTTATGTTTATCAACACTATCCATTGGCAAAATCTTTGCAGCTTTCTGTTAGTCACAAATACAGAAATCACAGAAATTCTTTGCTCCTATTGACTATTTGTATTTCTTAATTTACCGCTCACAGTAGTTAAATTAAGGGCAGGGCAAAATAATGACAAAATAAGCATCTAGAGTCTATTTTCAGATTTTATTTTCGATATCCACAAGAAAATGTTTAACGATGATAGCTCAATGTATACTTTCACACAATCTCCAGTTCACCATGTTCTAAACAACCACTTGATTCTAAATATTTACAATGTAGGCTTATGCATCATAGATCTAATCATATATGACAGCAGTATCTTGTGAATTGTATAGAAACCAACGTGATAAAATGATATTTTGCTCTTAAGGAGTCAAAACATATATATGACAAACAAGCCCCAATATCAGAGACTGCAGTACAGCATTCGTTATAGTCACACATGTGTGAAAGAAAATTTTTTTTTTAATTGTGCATTGTCATTAGATGCCGCTGTACATGACAAAATTAACTTGAAATATTTTATTATATTCTTAGGGTGCACTCAAAAAAATGCGCTCATTCTGTAACTGACAATAAATGTAACTGTTATTCGCTGGCTTTGAGATAAAATGAAATGCGTAAGTGGATCATTTAATGTTGAAAAAAGTTCCCAATGACGACCACCGCACACATTTTTTTGTTGTTGATAGCTAGTTTTATTATCATAATCACCAATGTTTAGGAGAGATTATCAAGTCAAAGAAAAAAAAAACAAAAACAAAAACAAAAACAAAAAACAAAAAAAAAACTGAGGGGGAGGGGGATATAGTGTGAGGGATGGAAAAATAGATTTTTTTTTTCGATCGTGAGTATGTGAGTATTCATCATCAACTCCGCATGACCACAGCCTGGAATAATCCTTATGAATGCTGTTCCCAATTTAGCAACTACTTCAGTGATTTAACTATGTCTAACTCAAAAACAACAGCTCACCACAACACTAAAACAGCAACATGCGCATGAGAATGTAAAAAAAAAATGTGGATCTTAATTCCCGTTTGGGCCTGATCCTTAGCCGATATCGTTTTAGTTTGTGAGAATTTCAATGTAAAATGGATAAGAATTGCCTATACACAAGGAAAATGTTTAGTATGAAGTCACTCACATTTAGCATGATAGAATGCAAAGAATGCAGGAAGAGAGTTGATGGCCGTTGATCACAAATCAGACAAGAATCCACATAAAATGTATACACATTTTTGGGAAATAATTTGTTCAAATATCTCTATAAATATGAGATGTCATGATAAATATGATGCCATCTCTTAAGGTAAATATTGTACTACAGCACAAAGTGTTACTGGAATTTGACAAGGGATTTATATTTAAAGGTATTCATACACCATCTTATTCTTCTAAAGTGTGTAGACCCATACACTGTTTTGGCGGATCGTGCATCTAGATCAGAATTTAAGAATATTTTGGAAACCCATCTATGACGCCGATCATGAAGTGACAATGTACGTGGTACATGAACAGTCTTTTTCCGCCCAGGCAAAGAAATTGTTTCTTTGTCATGGAAATTTCTTATAAGTGCACAACAATTAACAATGACAAAATATATGTAGTTAAAGGCACGAATATTTATGATATATGCCTTCCTACCTTAATCATCAAGGAATCCACCTGAGTATCCATTGCAACATTTGCCGATAAACGTATCCATGATTTATCAAATAATTAAAAATTTAAGCTTTCCTTTTCTTTTTCTGTTGTTTCGTTGATTTAATAAATGTTTAGCCGGGCTGACACTGTTTGTAGATCAAAATCTCCCGAGGTCTATCCAATCTTCATCATGTAGAAAGTATGTGCTGATGTCACTGCTTCGCCCGGCGTCTGGCTGATGTCACACACAAAAAGGTAACACATTCACCCACACCAAAGAAACGAGGGAAAAATCATGAGGGAGGCAGGTAGAAGACCCAAAGTGAAGATTTGGAATGGTGAGCAGTGCGGCGTGCGGGACGAGTGGCTCTGGCTTATGCCTCGGTCGGTCGTGCATTGCATGGGGGCCGATAGCTGGCGCGCGCCCTCCTCCTCGCGCTCGGTGATAGGAAATACATACTGTGTCCTCTATTCCCCATTAGATATCTCCTTCCAGAGGTGGGCAGCCTTTATAGAAGAGCTTATCGCCAGGGCGTGCGACTAATCTTTCACAACGGGTATAGTCAATAAATATGTATTTCCTTCTGCTTCACTACACTATCTCAATATTTATGCGTTTTACCTCAAATTATCTCAGTGCCTTTGCTAGAGACTTGGTACAACGAAACACTGAACAGTCTCTACAGACATGTCAGTGTTCATAAGACAAGTTACTATCTTTCGCAGACTTCCAACCGCTATTGAATTCAATACAAAGACATCACATTCGGAACAAAGTCACCCATATGACAATATCTCCTTCAGCACTAGCCAGATGCTTGCCTTTGCTTTTCTTCATTACTTTATTTCAGTGGTAGTAGCAGTTCCATTCCGGAATGGCTCCAGAGTTATAATACATCGATTCCTTACCAAATATTGTTTCCTTAATAGTAATTCTTTTTACTCTGGTTTCTCTTCACAACGCATAAATCTTTCGCCTTTTTTTTTTTCATTCTTTTGCATGATAACTTTTTTTATATTTGTGTAACTCTTCTGTTAAATACCATATGCAGACTATTATCTTGACCTCTTCTGGACTTGTTAACTCACTATATATCCATAGCCTCTGATATTGATATACCACTATCTCTTTCGAAATCGGTGATCCATTAGCAGTCATTGCATGCTGAAAAACAGAATTGCTACAAAAATCTATCTTGGCATTGAACGGGTGTGTGAGTTTAAATTCTGAAGATGTATTTAGACATCCTAAATGTCCCCTTGCAAAGCCAAGCAATTGGGGGATTAATGGAAAACCTCATTCCACATAGTCCTGGAGAAAGCTGGAACAATGCGGTAAAACAAAAACCGATCATGAACCAACTGCAAGACAGTCGATTTCTTCTCAGGTAAATAGTCCCGTAGTCTCAGAAACAACTTGACAAGATCGGGCGATGGGAAAAGGGAGAAAAAGAAAAGATTTCCATTCATTAAAATTAAATAAAATCGCAAGTTTTAGCGGGTCGACTTCAATACCACTATTTTTTTTTCACTATTTTCATGAACATTGACCCCCATTTTCATATAAATACATTTATTTCCTTCAGATAATTTATATTCCATCAACATGTTCACGTTTGTGAATGTGTGTAGCTTATGTGTGTGTTAAAGAAAGCTTCTCAATGTGTATTCACCAAAAATATGACTTCTTTTTTGCTTTGTTTCATTAGTGCTAGATGAAATTCATGATTTCAGGCTCACATAATATCGCAAAAAGCTCCCCACTGCTGAGTTCATGTTCACCCATTGAAAACAGCAACCTTAATTCTCATCCAAAAAATGCCAAAGGTCAAAGTTTCACGACATTTTGAAGATTCCACGATGTAACACAGCCAAAGCCCTGACTGTGAGGAAAGCTAAAAATTTGATGATTGAGTAAAATTTAAAATGCGGTGATTAATATCATTATAAGAACCTGTAGGAATTCAAGTGCACGCAGGGCTAATTTGTAATATTGTACCTTACTCGACATGCGGACTGCTGCGGCACTAAGGGATCGTAAAAATTTTTTGAGAAAACTGGAGCTTTTTACAGCCTCTGCATTAAAGCATTGTTGAAACTAGTCTTTGGACGTATGTTTGTGCTTTAGTTCCCAAAGAGTAATGAATGAGGAGGCACCAGAAGGTTAGGTCTTGTAAATATTGCAGCGTATATAACATTAAAATATAAAAAAAAAGAAAAAAAAAAGAGACTTAGTACCTTTATGCCTTTCCGCTCCTCATTTATTTTATTACTTTTATGGTTGGATGCTGGATAAGGATGCTTTCCTGACACCACCAAGCCCGTCATTCTTCATTACTTGAGAGCTTTATTCACAGAAAGCATTTGTTTGCTCTCGGCTAACTCGCATGCGGTTATTGCTCCAAAGCATGTACAAAAACCATTTTTTAAAAATGCACCATTGCGAAAGTCTCAGTAACGAAGCATGCTGGCAATAAAATGATTCTAGGTGATTCAGCTCTTGCTCCTCTTACACTTGAGAGAAGCAAAAATCTCTCTCGCGTAGACTAACATTTTGCTGTTTCCCCAAATTATCTATGGCTCACCACAAAGTGATACTTCAAGTATCTATTACAATCATTAGATGAAGACAAAAATTATTGCGTCACGTCCGCGGGGGGATGGGTTCTAAGCTTACATCTGCCCCTCCTTTTTTTCATTCCCTAATGGAGTGTAATATCCAATCGTGGATTCTTAAATAAGTAACCATTAAAATAAATGGCACGCACTCGTCATTTTGCTTCGTTGTGACTCATTTCTACCGTCCCTACTCGACCGATCTTAAAATAGTTAAGTCCTGGTTTTGTTTGTTTCGTTTCAATATAAACCTACCTCTTTGTTTTTATGCCGAGACATGGTTTAACTTCACGTCTTTGTTAGTGAGGCCGAAGGCCTTCTTTTTTGAGCGACACTCAAGATAGTCTTGTTTCACAACATCTGAGAGTGGATCTCTAATATATAATACTGCAAACAGCATAGTGCAGGCTTTTATTTTCCGCGCACGAAAGAATAATTCAGATGGTAATCTAAAAAGGCTTTCGCTAATATATTTGGCCCCAACACTAGTAAAAACTACACGGTCAGTTATTAACTGGGTTAATTATATTGCTGATAGATCTTTTTGAGATCTTGTGGAATTTCATGTCATGACAGCATGAAAGAAAAGCAAACATACAAACAAAAAAAAAAGGAAACGGTACATCTGGAGCAACAAAAATGTCAACAACAAAATCAGCTAGTCTAATTGCCAGGGATGTAAAAGGACAGTTTGCAACATTCCAAGTGTGTCTTTATGCGTGTGTGTTTTGTAGGTGTATATGTGTGTTCAGCATGAAGAGAGATGGTGGAATTTACAGGAAGGGGGTGGGAGGGGGAGATGAACAACAAAAGTGGAAGGCAGGTGGAAGACAGCAACAGAGAGTGTGATAGTGATACGAGAGTGTGATAGTGATACGAGAAACTATACTTACATGGAGCAATTGGTGCAGAGGCAGATCTATTGGAAATCACGTTTGAGGTTACAACAGGACATTCAGTCAAAATGTCCGATTTTAGAAAAGCTCTCTGAATGCCCACATTTAAATCAAAAGTTTAAACACTGAATAGTGGAATGTGAGCGCAAACCATAACAAAAGTAATAATTCGACTGGAACCGCATTTGTGGTTTCTTTGTTTTGTTTGTTTTTCTTCCTTGAACAGGTTTCACTGAACCAAATTCAGCTGAGCTGCTCTCTAGGGAAAAGACAACAAAAACACCAAAACAAGAAGTGGAGAAAGGTTGGGCAATTTGTATTTGCATGCTAAGGGCACAAAAGCAGTAATATGACAAAATTGCAGATAATTCATGCGTCCACCATATCTCTTTCTTAACGGTTTTGCACTCGCGACCCCTCTTCCCAAAAGCCTGAAACCTACGCCAACCTCCTTATATCAGTAGCTTGATTGACATTTTAAATTCTGTGATAGAGAAGGAAAGAAACATGTAACATAAAAATTATTCGATAATCCTGTAATTATTAGCAAACTAATGTCATCTAATGACATTTAACCGTTATAACATATTTTGTTAACTGTAACAAAAACAAAAAATATGTAAGAGCAGAAAAAGTACAATTGATGGATTGGAATTAATTTTACCCCAAGCCATCTCTAGTAAGACTACACAACCTCTCTGCCAAGGCTGGGAACACCTGCTAAAAACGATCAATGTTTCTGGGTATCACATTGAAAGAGAGGAATCTTCTTGATCTATTTTCCACAAAGTGGTTCACGGACCAGATGCCCTGATCCCTTTTAGGTGTGTTCGAATGTCAAAGAAATTGTCTAAATGAAGCTTACAAAGCTAGTCTTTTACATAGCCACTTACACCAAATTTCTGCACGTGACTAGTTAGAAATCGATGTTCTTCCTCCTTTCTTTTTGTTTTTTTAAAAATGTTTTCGTATCGAGAACACTCGCCAAACAGTGAACGGATTAAGAAAATGAACGATTCAAGAAAATCAAACTGAGACAGAAACCCAGATTTGATGGCACGCATCATGCATGGCCTATACAGCCTGCCCCAAATCTCCTCCCCTGTTCACCCACCTGGTCAGAAGAGGGTAGGATTACATTACTAATCGGTGATGCCTAGACGGGAGCAGAAAATATACTGGCGAGCGATGGGCATAGAGCCCTGTAATGAGAGCGTCACACGCGCCACGACACAACTGTTTACGACTGATAATGATGGTTTGTGACCGTTTAGGTAATGCGATCATCTGGCGACGAAGAGGGCAACTGGGTCCAAGCGATTGGTAGACAAAAATCCATCCTGTCGAATTCATAACTCCCACAGGATATTTAACCCTAAGCGTGTCAACAGAATGTTGAAATATCAAGATTTTATCATGACATTTTGATATTTCAGAAATAATATTTTGGCTTATAGACGATATGAGTTAACTACCTAATAAACATTACATGTTAATTATAAAGGAAGCCAGATGCAAATTGTTATGAGAGAGTATTTGACAGAAGAATTCTGTTAATACTTTTAGGGTTAAAGAACGCTGAAACGCAGTGAAGATACTTTATAATTACACTGAAAATATCCGCTTTTTTTTTTTTAGAGTCGAGTTCGACATGTTTAGCACCCAGATGTACAGGAAGTTTCGACGTGACTGAAGCATATTACAATGTCAGAGAACGGGGTTACGACATTTTGCCACTATTTCTAGATGCTTAACACGTATTAACACAGATATTATGTAATGCAATTTACTTCAAAAAAATCTTCTGGCACCGCACGGAAAGCGCAGAAACCAATGCTTATTATAGTCTCATTCTTTTCTTAATGAAAAGCCAGGAAAAAGATGAAGGAAATGATGTCCGTCTCTTACAAACATAAACCTACGGGACTCAAATATCATGAAGACTGAAACTTAAGAGTGAAATAGCTCGAGATAACCACCCTCGAGTTGTTGAAAGACGTATGAGAACGTAACATATGAGGGGAATAGTAGGCCTAATAGTGGTCCAAGTGGCTCTACAGTATCCAGACTTCTTTCGTAAAGCAAAAGTTCCTACTTTCAATGCGTATTTTCAACTAATATAAGCTTATTCCCAATGCAAAGTAAACCAAAAGAAAACCAATCCATTTTTTTTTTAAGCTTTAAAAATGCGTACAGTTAACGGAGCATATGAACTGCACTGACTGACTGACATAACATCACCACAATCGCTTCAGGTAACAAGAATTTGTGCCCATTTTGAAGTACACACACTTTCTTTTATACGTGAGTGTATTTATCTATCTCTCAGTCCCATATAAGAGGAAAGAAATATCAGGAAACGATAACATAGTTACGTTACGTTCGATATACGCCTTCCAATCTCCTGAGTGGACAACTTCGTCATCCAAAACAAGTTGTTAACATTGACACTTACAAACATATAACATACATGTACATATATTTCTAAAACTTCTATCAGAGACCTCTGGAACACTAACTGTTGCTCATAATCATGAAGACATTAATGATAAAAAAAAAGAAAGAACTCGAAGAAAAACATTTCCTTTCATGCTTTTGTAATTTCATTAGAATTGAATGCCAGAGCTGTGTTTTTCTCTGTAGGTTTTTGGGCCTATATTGTTCTAGAGAATGCAAGACGTTCAATGCTACACGTATTTATCTTCTTTTTTTTTTTTTCACTAGCTTTCGAAATAAATATATCTGACCTCATTAAACGTGACATGAGAAAATAACTGTGCCATCATGCACATTTGCTAGGCAGTTTGATATACATGAATTTCAAAATTAAATCTATGATAGATTGATTGTTGTCAAAATTGAAACTATCAACTCTATAGAAATATTTTATTCCAAATTAAAAAAAATAATATGAACAATACAACATGAACGATAATACGTCGACCTACTCCTGCAGTTATTTCTGGTAGTACCCTGATATTACATACAAACTGCAGGGTTAAAAAAATTAGTAACAACAGGTTATTTACAGATCTACACGGGAACATGGCATGGTACACGAACTATGACACAGGAATTTATAAAAGAAATTATGGATATTTATTATGTATATTCAGCCTGAGCTCAACTGACACAAGATGTGCTCCTTTTTTTTCTGCTCTTAGTATTATCCTGAAAGGAAAGGTGAGTACCTCAATTTTAACAGTGACAGTAACAGAATATATCTAATGTAATCTTAAACACCGACAAGCTATGGCTTTCTAAGATTCCTCTTTTGACAGACTGCGCCAGTGGCTTCCGTTATTAATCTCTTATATCACCCTCCCCTCGGGTGATCTTAATCTAGGTCACATTTTGTCGATGAACCAGCAATGTCTCTGAAATCACGAATATCTCTTGAGTTTCAATTTTCAGTGATCTTCACAGCAACTTTCTGTTAGTTTAGGCCTAAAATGAATTTTGATCACTCGTAGTGGAACGGAATTTGACAATTTGTGTTTATCGGGAGCAGGTTAAATGAAAACAGCGACTATTTTTGTGTAGAACAAGATCTTCTATCCGGTCAAAGCTTAACGTTGAAGAAAACAAAACCAACAGGCCCTCAATCTCCTCTCCAAATCAACCCATTAGGTAACAAGACATGGATGGAGTTAGGGTAAGAGTGATGAACAGTTTATGGTTTTGATAAATGAAATTTTAAAATTAGAATGCCAAAGAAATTCGAAAAATATTCAGACTTATAAGATAAGATATTACAAGATAAGATAAACTTTATTTGTTCTCAGAGAGGAAATTCCATTCACAGTTGATGAGATACAACATATAGAATTATGTATCACTCATAGCATTAGAACAAGGCAGAGGCAAGAAACATTGCCTCAGATTTTCACCACCATAAGATGTATTTTTGTACAAAGGATAAAGATCCACTGTTGGGACGGATTGGCCATTTGACACTTCTTGGGTTAAGTCATTTCTAAATATTTGGATAAGGTTATGAGGAGAAAAAAAAGAGTGAGTGAGCGGTGAAATACTAAATCTGACGAATCGAGAGGTCACAAAGTTCAAGAGGTAGAAAAAAGATCATTTCTGTAGTCCACTTCAATCCTGGTGTTCACCATTCTGGCACCAGGCTCACTCACTCGAAATGTAACCTGTTGCTTGACTGACATTAATCGTGCGCATGGCCTAACTTAGAGAGAAGTGAGTAAGATTTAATGGTGAGGGGTGCGTCGGTACAGTCAATCCGATGCCCGCGTGAGATAGATGTGTCAACATAAACATTATCTGCAATTACTGCCACAAAATTATCTTCTAAGGCCATCTAGTCTATTTTCTTATTTCCGAAACCGCCTTTTTTTCTCTTTCAACCCGTCTTTCTGTCTTATGTCACCCGTGCAGAGAACAACAACCAAAGTAAACACTCACGGCAATGGCGTCAGGCGTATCGATAGTACGATCATTAAAGGAAAAAAGAAAACAGCATCAGAATTGCAGGACATCGTGTCCAATTCAGCTTTAAATTTATTCCAGGAATGCGTTCTTATGTCCCAAGTCATAGCTATATTATACCTCATACATTGGCCAGTTTCACAAATATTTGGAAGTTGTTAGAACTGAAACTGAAACAGACTGTAGATATTTTTTTTTCAAATAAGATTTTCATAATTAATCGTGATAACTGGCATAATATGATTGACCAAGACAACGTGCTACACTAGACCACGTTCAAACTGCAAGTAACTCAACATATAGCAGGAAAGAGAGGTAGTCAAATTGATAGTGAAAATATCTATACGAATGAGAGCTATAGTCACAAAATCCACATCAGCCATGGAGAAAATAGAGCTAGAAATGCAAAATATCACCTATATCACTACCCCCCTCCCCTCCCCCCCTCCCTCAAACACACATATTAATATATGTACATATACACTCACACACACACACAAAGAACCCAAACAACACAGAGCAAAACAAATATAATATGCCGTGACCTCTCTATGCTTCACCATTTCAAAAGCATTTGAGAACAGCTGGCTTTCTTCCAAGGACATGCTTAATTAATTCATCCTATTAATTAAACGTATGACAGAATAAATTTGCTAGGGCGAAACACCAGTCCATTCAGTTCTTCTCATTCTTCTCTAAACGACAAGAGGGCAATAAAATGGAGAAAGAGAGAGAGAGAGAGAGAGAGAGATGTGGTGAGAGAGGGAAATAAATAGACAAGAGAGTGAGTGAACGAGATAAACGGACAGAGACAATGGTAGAAAGAGAGTGAGAGGAGAGAGGAAAAGAGAAAGAGAGAAAAAAGAAAGAAACGGAGAGAGGAAAAGGGGAAGGGAGAGTGTGAGTGAGAGAGGTAGACAGGGAGTAAGGAACGGGGAAAGAGAAAGAGAGAGAGAAAATGAGAAGGAGAGAGAGAGAGAGAAAGTGCGAGATGAACAAGGCCTTGCAGCTGGGTGAATCCTGTGCCGAAACACGTTTTTATTTCTTTTAAACTTCCTGCCCTTTGTTTATCTGTCTCCCGACTCAATAACAAAGGAAGCAGGTGGAAGCCAACTGCTTGTAAACGATATTATACAAACCATTTCAGATTCATTAGTGTGTCCGGGAGAGCGAGTGTCATTCATGGAGAGACGAACAGGCTAAATCATGGACGTATACATTTAACACAAAGAAAATCTTGTCTGTTTTTTTTATACATCTTTCACTTTTTTTTTCCATCACTTTTTTTTTCTGTCTCTTTCTCTCTTTTCAGATTCACTTTGTGCCTTGCAGAAAGACGGGCCGTTTAGGCTGAGCATGTAAACAGTGAAAGAAATGCACTGGGGGAATATACTTTGCATCGTGAGTCATAGGACAGGAAAGTGCATCGCCAAACCTTGCATTCACAGGGGGGCATCTCACAGCCAGGGTGGGAATGAGTGCCGTTTATAGATGAGCTCAGCATATCCAGTCTTATTTCATAAATGAGATTTCAAGTGAAACAAGCTGCAGTTCTGTCGAATGTAATTAAACTTATAGATATGAAGATTATAAATAAACAATACAGAAAAAAAGATACGGTAATTAGAGAATTTTCGTGATACACAGTCGTAACCACCTGCATGCTTTGTGCAATTCTTATTTCTTAATTAACAAAGGAATAAATTGCTTGACAACACAGAATCTTTATTTCATAAACGAGATTTTAAGTAAAAAAAAAGTTGCTGCTCCGTGAAGCGTATTTAAACTTATAGATCTACATGTCTATACATGTTCGAAAATTTTAAAATGACAAAAACTGGACAATTTTAATAAGTTCAATCATTACCATTTACATACATCGTGCAGCTCATATTCTTATTTCCTTATTTACAAAGAGGTAGATAGTTTGTTTGACAACACAGAATTTTATCCTTCTTCGTTGTAACAGAAACAAAACATTCCAAACAAAAAACAAAACAGGTAAAACAAGAGACATAAAATCTGCAGATCAATAATTGCTTTACAGAATTTATTGCTGCCATCAGCGAAACGTTTATAGCAAGCTGGAAGCAACATTTCTTGAGTTTGCCTTGTTGTGATGCTATTCGTGATATTTTTGTAAGTGTGAATGTATATTGCATTATATTATCTACTCTGCCTCATAGATTGTGAATGGAATTTTCTTTTGAAGACAAATAAAGTTTATCTTTTTATGGATTACGGTTAGGTTGCATCTTTCAACCTCCTGCGGATGGTTATCTCGAAAGTTTTATCTTATCTTATCCCATCCTATTTTATAATATACGGACGTTTGTTTGTTTTGGGGGTTTAACAGCAGATCAGCACGATCACGGCGATGTTGTGCCAAACACGGTGAGGTACGTTTACAGGTCAAAAAAGGCTGCTCAAGTATAGAAGAAAAGAGGAAAGAGAGCTGGACAGAAGACAGGAGGAGGAAGGAGAGACGTGTCCCTTCCATTAAAAAACAAAACAAAACAATAGCAACAACATAATCGTTGGTGACCAGAGTTTTAAAAAAAAATGAGACACTGATGAGTAAAGTGTAAAGAGACAATATTTAGGAGTCCCTCTCTCTCTTCTCTTTCCCGCTTCCTCCGTCGCTGTTTTCTGTTCTCTCCCCCCCTCCCCCTCCCCCATCCATTACATCATTAAATATATTATTGTTTATCAGAATTATATCAGAATTTCATTATTTGTTGGATTTTCTCGCAAAGTTCTATCTCTCTCTTTCTCTCTCTCTTTATGTTCGCATGTATGTCTGTCTATCTATCTATCTATCTATCTATCTATCTATCTATCTATCTATCTATCTATCTATCTATCTATCTAT
>JBCEWB010035473.1:17797-31738 GCA_039654565.1 Peronia peronii | reverse complement strand
CTTAAAGTTACGCTATGCTTAGGGCGCTTTCCGACTAGGTATAAGTCTACGTGCACTTCATGTATACCGTGTAGTGAACTACGCCTTGGTGTAGCAGTTACTCCTAGTCTTAGAGAGTTACGGTACCTTCATGAATACGGCCCCAGGAGAGCTGTTAAACAATTATGATTCATTAAGAAATGTTGACTATCAAGAACTTTGCAATGAGACCATTTAAATTGACTGAATATTGTTTACTTGTAAAAGTTTGTATTTTGTGGTCAGCTTTCTAGGCAAATCACTAACATTTTATTTATGTTCGATCTTATTGAGTTTATATTCATCTTGCATCATGTTTGTCACATTGGGCTGCAAAGGGTTGAAGTGATGTGATCCATAATACCCATACCCACAATTTCTCTAGTTTCCAGAACTGAGGTTGACTGATGAAGAGAAGGAATTGCTGGCCAAAGAAGGAGTATCTCTCCCAACCAATCTGCCTCTTACAAGGGATGAGGAGCGAATGTTGAAAGCTGTGAGGAGAAAGATCAGAAATAAGGTCTGTGAATGATTACTTAATGTCAGATCTTCATGTAATTCTTCGCATGTAGTCTGCAAAAATCATTGCAATCTTAAGAAATTTGAAAATGAATTCATCTGTTTGAGAAATTTTGGCAAGAAAGGAATTTTAGTTTCAGTTCATATGATATGCACTGACAGTATGAGATATTTTAATAAATAGCACTTATTTGAATTATTCAAAATTCTGAAAGATTTCTCTCGAAGTCTCTCCTGTCTTTTCCCATCTTTACCTTTGTTATATTTATCTATGATGTGAAATTCAGGTTTATAAAATCATAAATGTATTACGAAAAGAACTGGAATGATGTAACAACAATTGATTCAGTCCAATCATTTTCACAAACAGACAATGGCCATTGTAAAACAATGGAGGAAATTAATTACTATGAAAGTTTTATGGCTCTTAAATAAAATCAAGTTGATGTACATTCAGTTTGTGACATTGATCTGTGAGAAACTTGATAAGTGACAAAATTTTTGTTTTATATTATAATGTTCTATTAGTCACTTGATCAGATATTAAATCTAATTTGAATTCCAAAATATCAATCTAGATCATTTTCCGAAAAGTACCCTTAAATATCCTTGTAGTTTCGTTATCACACACATGCAAAAAGAAATTTAGAACTGTCTTTGTAAGTAAACAGTAGTTTTGTGATTGACCAATCAATTTCTTTTTTCTTTTTTATTGGAGTCACAAATGAAAATGAAGGAAAATCTTCCTTTTCCCTAATATATTTCATGCCTTTGTTAGACTTATTCAAGACACAGAACTTACATGGATGGAAGCGAGATACATTACTTGATCTGAGACAGTCCCAAGTAGTTTATGCTACATTTTCTGTTGAGCTGCATAGTCAGAGGCAATGAAAAGCTGTTTGAGAGGACTGTTTCAGTGAAAAAAAATCTGTATTCAAAAGCTCTAGCTGAGAGGAGCAACAAATTTCATCTAGAATTTGTATTATTTTGGGGGATTCTTTTTCTTAACAGATCTCAGCCAAAGAAAGCCGCAAGAGAAAGCAAGGATATGTTGACGGACTTGAGCAGCGTGTGAAAGTATGTACAGCAGAGAATCGAGAACTTAATAAAAAAGTGGACACACTTGTAAAACAAAATGCGTAAGTATCCTTCTCCTGTCATTTTAGTGTTAGTTTAGAAATTTTCCTTCTCGATATAATTCAATTTTAATTTTTTGTTATTGAGGTAAGGGAGGATAAACCTTATTTGCATTTCATTTTGCATGAGGAGAAATATTGGTAGTGTGAAAATGTTTTTTTTTTCTTTGCTGAAGTTGTTCTTATTATGTGGTTTTTAGGCCTGCTTCGAAAAAAAACTATAATTATCTGTTTTGTTATGGTTTCTTCTTGATGGAGTTTCATTCTGTTGGGAAACAAGTAGGGAAATAAGATGTTTTTTGCGCATGTGTGAGTGAGTGTTTGTGTGTGCTTGTGAGAGAACAAATGTGTGTTAGAAAGAGTCTAGGGAGTGTGATTATGTGTGTGTGAAAGAGAATGAGTGAGTAAGTACATATGTATGTCAGATAGTAACTGAGAGTGTGTGTGACAGAGAGTGAGTGCATATATAAGAGAAAGTGTGTGAGAAAGAGGGATTGAATGTAAGAGAGAGAGAGAGTGAGTGCAAGTGGGAGAGAGAGAGAGTGAGTTAGTCTGAGAGTGTATGTGAGAGAGAGAAAGAGTGACTGTGTGAGAGAGAAAGAGTGTGTGGGAGAGAGAAGCAGTAAGAAAGTTAACAGTTTTCGGTAGGACATCCATTGGTATGCTTTATCTTACAAGCAAGTATATAGGCCTACATAATGATATCTAGACAGTTTAAGCAAGATTGAACTTTATCTACAGGACTCTGATCGCCCAGTTAAAACGTCTCCAGTCTCTAGTGGGGAAATCCAAAGTTCCAGCTCAGGCTTCGACCTGTGTGATGGTAAGTGCTCACTTTATGTTTTATATCCTTCTTAATTCATGGCACTTTTCTTAAGATTATTCTTGGTATAGCACAGAGTCCACACGTTCGAGTTTGTAATATACAGGAAAGTGGAACTATGCAGATAAACCTTTTTATGAGGAATGAATAGGGAGAATAATTCATATGCTGTGCTGTTTCTGATTTCACTTCGCTTAAGCCTTAAATTTTGCTTTGTCTACCCAAATTGAAGATATTGGTCCTTTGTTTTCCTTTTTTTATAAAAGATTCTTTTTCACAGCAGATAATTGCAGGACTGGAGGATCAGTGCGTTGGGTGGGTGTTTGTGTTACAGTATGAGCATCATGTCAGATTGCATCAACTTGAAAAAAAAGCTTTGGCCACTCCATTCTGGACATAGAGCAGTTAAAAATTTATCTTGGTTCTTATTGGTGCAATTTGACATGATGTGCATATCGAGTAATGTGAATACCCCACATCCCCAATGCATTCACCTTCTAGTTCTCAAAATGAACAGATTTTTGCCGGGAGATATTTTTTTTTCTTCCTATGACAAGATTCATTACAATGCTTTGTTTTTTTGTAACTGTTATAAAAATCATTTATTAGTATTGTAAAGAAAATAGTCAAGGTATAGATGACATTGTCTAATAAAAGCCAAATAGTTCACCATGCATTCTTTTAAATTTTTCAGGTCTTGTTGCTATCCTTTGCATTGTTTGTGGTACCCACACTGAATCCCTTTGGCTCGAGCAATGACAACCACACACCAGTGTCTTCACCATCGGCAGCAGTCAGAGGTAGGTCCCAGTTTTTAGCATTGGTATATATGGAGAATTTTCTAAGTTGTGCCATAATTGTTGGTGAACAGTGAAAGAATTTGTTTTTTTCATGATAATTTCTGAGATGTAGGCAGAATATGATAATAGTATAAGCATGTCTTTGAGAAAACTGTCTGATCTTCTGCAACTTAATGATCAACTTATCTGAAATTTGCAAATGAAAGGTTCAATATAAAAACTCATAATGTCACATTTTTGCATATTTGAGAAATTCATGTTTGATGACTTTGTGTGATTTACTGTTGATTACAATGTCTGTAAAACTTGGTGTGTACTTTAGCTTATTCATTTTCTGATATATTTATGAAAAAAAAAAGTAGGATAAATATTTTGAAATATGACAATATGAATAGGTGAAGTTATAAATTTTTTAAAATGGACATATCAAGAGCTTTTCCATTGAACCTTTCAAACGTTACTAATGCATAACACTTATTATCAACACATGTTATCATTTATCAATCAAGTTTAGGATTTTAAAATTTGTTCTTTTTTAATTTTGTTTTCTGATTTTTCATGCAGTGCTCATAGCTCTGTGAAATTGTCTGCAATTTTTTTTATGGTATAAACTATGCTCAGTACCAAGGAAATAAATGGAAAGGAAAAAGGTTAAATAAAGTATTGAACTAGACATTTTTATTGAAATTCATGTGCTCCTTCATACACATTCCTTTTTTTTTGTTCTGTTTGCTCTGAAGGAATTAATTTTTTAAAGCTGTAGACTTACAATAGCGAATGGAATGGTTGTAATATGCTTGTAGTATTCATTGATAAGTATTTGAAATTAATATGGCCTTGTTTTTTTTTTGTTTTTTTTTTTGTTTTAGGTAAACCTAGAAGTTTGCTGGTGCATGAAGGTCCTGGTCTTTCAGAAAGTGACGAGGATCCTTACGGCATCAGTGTCCGTCCAAACGCGCCCTGGGATAAGCTGGCCATTGTTCAGATGTCATCCACAAAATCTAGAGAAAGTCCCATTGTTATTGATGATGATGTCAAGTCTAATAGAGTCATCAGTGAGGTTGGAAAAATTGATGGCCCGATGAGAACAGAAGCACCTGTTTTGTCAAGGGAAATACATGTTGATATTGTTCGCCAAGGATCGGATGTTCTGACTGTCGATGGGGAGGCCCCCAATGCTGGACCCGCAGGGCTTGATCAAAATTTTACAGAAAAAAGCATAGATACGACAATACCAGTTGATTGAAAAATCATATAATTGTTATGTTTCTGTTTGTCACTAAAGCTTTTTTGCTTATGAAGGAAAAGTGCAGATGTTTTTTTGTCATGAAAACAAATCGATCTATCATCTGTCGATGCTGAAACTTGGAAATGTGTAGCAAGCAATGGAATATGTAGCAAGCACTGGAATGTGTAGCAAGCACACAGCTTTCTGATTTTTTATGTGTATGTAATGAAATTCACTGATATGAATGCTCTGTTCTGGAGTAGGACAAAGTGCAATAGCAGCTCAACAGTGAAACCATTGGAATAGAAAGCCATCTGACTGTTGGTGCATCTGATTTCCTTATATTCTGTTGATAAGAGCGACATCACCTACTCATAGCTAACATGGGGTCAAAGATGCTAAAGTCCAAGATATTGGTTACATATCTGTGATTCCCGTGAAAATCAACATAAATATCACCTGGGATAGATCACCAGTTTCCATTCAAAGGACATTGTTTTGAATGTTCTGAAAGTATGTAAGCATATCCACCAGATCATTGATCATGTAAGTTACTGAGACATAGCTTGGTCGTCTTAAGGACCAAAAGCTGAGTACATCAGTGAAGCTCCCTACCCTTTAAAAAACGGAAACAATGTAGGGAGTTCTAATTCTGCAAGTTACTGCTAGTCCATCATCTATATTTTCCTATTTTCTTTACAACTGATCTGTTAACATTATCTGTCAACATGAAAATGCTCCCTTTCATATGATGTTGAGCATCACAAAGGTTCAGATATTATGTTATCAAAATGTACAGAAACTACAAGATTGTTGAACTGGCCTTCAAATCAGCTAGAAGAGGCGTACAAATACCCCACACAATTGTGTGACATGAATTGGGTTTGTCCAATTTTTCAAGTGTAGAATTAAAGGGAAAAAGAAATGAGAGGTTTTTTACTTTGGTAAAAAATGATTCATCTATGACTTGTCGTGCCAAAATATTCTCATTCAAAGTGAAGCCCTGTGATCCTATTGTCAGTAAAATTTGATTTTTTCAACAAATTTGCCATTGACATCTAACTTATTTCACTTGGTTGGCGACACATCACGATCTTAGTGCTTGTTCATTCAATCTCCACTTTTCAAGGAAATAAGAAATCGCGTCATCCTGTTTGTAGCCTCCACAACTTTTTCCATATCCGGCATGTAACTGAAAGGAAAATGCCTCTCCTGATTCACTGTAACCATATTTCATACAAAGAATAGCTACTGTAAACTTGTTTTTTTAAGTAGACCTAAAAGATGAAGAAATTTTTATCTCCACTATTCAAACTGTTCAGCCATGTCTATGCCGTGCTTGTTTATTCTATGCCCAAAATGTCTCTGGAATGTGATTTGGTTATTTTCGACATAGACTTTGCAAATGCTAATAGACTGTCTTTTACAGTGGATATAGAATAGTTTAACATGCCAGTAACAGCAATGAAGAGGAATAGCCTCAAAATTGTTTCCATGAAAAGATAGCTTATGGGTCCCCCCTCCTTCACAGAAAAAAATCTTTGAAAATCATAAAATTTGAGATAGAATAACAAGCATTGAAGTGGCAATATGTAAGACATCAGTGTTCTTGTCATTGTGTCTCAAGCAAAGAGCAGATAAGATTTCATTTCTTATACATTAGCAGGTAGAGATTATCAGCTGTAGGAGGCAGTCATCATAGCAAGTTCTATTTATCTCATTTTGTGTCAAGTGTTAGGAGAGGGTATGTCCTCAGTGAAGCAGTGCTCCGACCACCTGAGAATGACGAGCACTTCACTTTATTTTTGATACAATATTGATCAAACAATTCTTCAGGTTTTGTAGTCATTGCATTGATCATGTATTTGAACCTGGAATTTCCAGTTCAGTTTATAAATATGAAACTGTGTTGAGGCCATATCACTTTTGGATGGAAATGTTGCTTTAGAGAAAACATAAGTTTTCTCAGTGATGATTAGTATTTGAGGAGAGTAAATGTATGTGGTACCAAATCATTTTTATTTCATTTCTTTTTTTATGTTATGCATCCGGTCATTTTTACAAGGCCAGTTTTGCACTGCCTTTGCCCCCATCGTTCTAAAAGCAGAAATGAAATATAATTAATAACATGACCAAAGTCTTGCTTCATCCATATCGAAACACAGAGCATGTAGTCAAGTTTTCTTCAGATTGGAATTTGATCATCTAATACTGCATGCATTTCCATTATGCAGCTAGTGTAATTGGGATACCCCCTCCTCCCCCCTAGTTATTATGTTGTAAGTTGCTGTTGTCAGTTGCCATTATATTTTTGTTATTATTATTATTCAGTACGTTTTTAATGTCGTGGATATTTAACATCATTTATAAATTTTAATACTCTTAATTTTTCTCAATGCTTCGCTTCATGCACTGCTTTTTTTTTTTTCTTTTATTTGTTTGGAGGGGGGGGGGGTTGGGTTTTGTTTTGTCGTCCTTGCTTTTGTATGTGAGGTTCTATGTTAAGGATTCACAGCATTTTCATTTTTCACAAGAGGTACATATGTTGTGTTCTCTTTTTTTTTTTTGTTTCATTTTAAATATGTTCCTTTTTTATATAGGCCTACCTATTTCAGTTGTCCTGTAAATAATTGTAATTCTGTATATTTTTGTGACAAAGAATATGGTGTTTATTGTTTGGCTTTGAAACATGTTTATAATTAATATTGGACACATCAGCACTTTGTTTTAAAAACTGTCATTGGACAGGCAGCGTATGTTTAGATGTGCCCATACAATGGAGTCACCAGTTCACACACAATTTTCTAATGAGGCATTGATGTTTCACGATGAAAAATATATACAGTTCTGTTTTTGTATGTTGGATATTGATTTTAATAAATGGAGATTTTATATCAAAATTGGTCCTGGAAATTTATCCTTGGATTTTTATGTTTCTATTGTAATGATAATGTGTTTGTTTATCCTGATATAATGTGTTTATGTATATATGTGTTTTTGTTTCCTTTCTTCTGCAAAAAGTTCTTTTTCTATGAAAGATGGGTCTCTGTTTTCACACAGAATGAAACACAAGCAGACATTGTTTCTTTTGATCTTTATTGAAGAAGTAATTTTCAAATAATCAAAACATGCACAAGAAATACTGGCTCAAAGGAGTGGTATCAGTAAATGTCCAAAGACAAAAATCATATGCATTAGACATTTCAGAAAACGGCAAAAAAAGACACAGAGGATCACGTAAATGGTTTGGTCTTTATATCAATGAAGACGATAATCAAGAAATGAAACAGGCAAACATCTAACCTAAAAAACATGCACCAACACATGAATCTTCATGAACAATTTCACAGACAGCAATATTCCACATTTTCTTCCACCTCAATTCATCATATTTAATGTCATTGATTTATACAAGTTTTTAGTAGGACATGGTAGTTCTGTGGTAATATCATTTCTTCCTAAAACAAAATTCACACCCTTCTTCCATTCAGTATTTTACACATGAGAAATTTTGCCAATATGATTTCATATCAAGCATACTTGTTTTATTAGCATGGAGACCAAGTTCTGCTATAGTATTTTAGAATACATTTTTATCATTATTACGAATATGAATACAAATACTTTATTTATCCATAAGGAAATTCATCTTTCATTCCTTAAAGTTTACACCTGTGAAACGAAAGTATCCTTTCTATAGCTATAAATGTAATTCTTTTCAGAATTCATAAGGATATAAATCTGATAACTAGCAGAGAAAGAATTTCTGTCTGTGAAACAACAAAAACAAATATCATATCTGTATATGGCAAGTTAAAAAATTCATCAAGTTTAAAAACACATCAAGTTAAAAAATTCATCACCCACAACATGACATGAGAACATGACAGAACGATGTGATCTTTGTCCTTTGACTTTATCACCAAATGCAACATTTGTTCAGGCTGATTTTTTTTTTCAGTTTTTACTCTTCACAGATTTCCAAAGTTATAATAATGTATATCATGTGCCTATAAGTCAACAATTTGACACAAGTTTTCTAATAAAATGAATTTGAAAACCGTTATGTGAGGAAGAGAAAAAGTATCATGCTTAAACAGAGATTCGTGTAACGATGTAATCAACAGACAAAGACTTAATCCTTCAGTCACAGTCTCATACACTAAATGGACTAATACCAATACTGAATAAGACACGTGCATATGTGAATTTTTTAAGGAAGACAGTAGACTGAGCAAACTCTTGATCAAACTGAGATATTTCACAGACAAGTATATGCAAATTCTATAGTACAATACAATATGCATTTGATGTTCAACAACAGAAAAACATCAACTTGTCAATAATTCTATGGGGGACATAATACAGCTGTAAAGGAGGTGGTCGGGAGGGTGGAAAGACATTAATAAATTGCTCTGCGGAATTATATGAAATAGTGGCTGGAAACATATACATGTATTGTATATTTATGCAGGAGAAGTATTTTCATCTGAAGGAATTCTGTTATAGTTCTGAAAAAAAATAAGCAACTGATTATGTGATACATAATTCTCCCATTTATCTAAAGACTAAATGAGCACTAAAATCCAACCTCTTACTTTAAAAAATTGTTTATTACTGTTTATGAAATCACATAGTTTCGGTGACAGCTATGAGTAGTTATCTTAAACAGGTTATTTCCCAGAAATCAGTTTACTGTTTTAAACTGAGTAGCAGATGGTCTTTACAAACTCATAACTTCTTGTCAAAACAAACTTTGCTATGGCTTGTGCATCAAATAGAAATGATCTTTCTTATTGTGTGATGATAATGATTAAAGACAAAAAATATGCTAAATGTTAGTCTGTGGACAGATAAAAAAAAAATTAATGTTCATGGACAGGGAATTTTATTTCTCTGAGCCTCTCTCATTGTACAATACATGCACATAATACACCATGTGAGAAAACAAGGCCTCAAGAAGTGATATAAGGCTGTATTTTTTCATGCTTGTCAATGTTACTGTTAGCGAGACGTTGAATTGATGCAATGAAAATGAACATCACAAAAATACAATACAGCACAGACAAATGCTGGACTTCTTTCATAACAAAATCTAATCTACAATGACACATGCACACTATCTATCTAGATCAGTGATTCCCAACATTTTTGCACTTACGACCTCCTCCGCAGGGGCCCAGGATATATAAGTAGGTTCTCGGCTGGATGTCTCCCATGGAACGCCTTCCTCGATGTTCCACAGGTGACATGTCTTCTCTCTCTCTTTGCTCCTGTCTTCTGTCCCGCTCTCCTTCCTCTCTTCTCCTTGATGTGTAAACGTATACAGCCATGATTGTGCTGATGTCCCATTAAACACTCATGAGCCCTTACCCAAAAGCTTGAAACCTATGTGACCCCCCTAGTATTTACATTTTATTTTCGATGACAGAGAGAGAAACAAACATCTAACAAAAATTCTATTGAAGAATTCTGTAACTATCCATTAGTAAACTAAATCACGATATTGGTCCAATCTTAATTCACAAAAAGAGAGCATAGTCATTCTTACAACAATATCAATGTAGGTTTCAACAGCTGTTCAGCCCAGCTGGTGGGGTTTATCCCAAGCCACTTCTGTCAAGGCTACATGACTCCCCTGCCAAGGTTTCCCGACCCCTAAGCAGGTCGTGACTCATTGATTGGGAATCCCTGATCTAGATTATAGCTGTTTAAATGCAGTCCATGTAAAAACTGTGTTCATCTAATCCATACTTGCCAGGTCAATAATGAGTCACTTTCTCAGTCAGCCAAAGTCCCTCCCTTTGCTAGGAACACGAATTATAAACAGAAAAGGAGAATAAAATCATTACTAAACATGCTCAATGAACAATATCTGAAAACTTCATCATATCATGAAACTATCCTTTTTTTTTTTTTAAATTGTAATATTTTAATTTTTTCAGAATTTTTGGTTTAGCATGTTCTTCTTAAGATCTCATACACTAAGTAAAGGGAAGTAATTTGGCTGATTGAAAAAAAACAAAAAAACCCCGAAGGAAAACAGTTTGCCTGACTAAAAAAAAAAAAAAAAAATTGGGTATAATACTTCATACATATAGCAAAGGGAAGTTAACTGGCTAACTGATAGACAAAATGTTTTTTAAAAAATGGCTCATTCATTTTTAACCGGGGAAAATACATGACATGTATGAATAATTGATGTAGCAGCAGATCTTGACAGTGTCGTGCATAGTGTGGGTAGGGTGAGGTACGGGGAATCAACAAACCCAGTCTGTGTGAACATTGTCTGTCTATCAATTTGCCATGTAAGTGGGGCTTAAGGGAAAACCAATCACATGATAAAGATTTTTTAATTTTTGAGACTACAGGAATATCATGAAAGGCTGGTATCCACCATGCATGTTCCAATTCATTTGGGTTCAGCCGAGATTTTTCATGATTTTCTATAAATTTCTAGAGGACTAACAGGCACCAAGGGTCACTTTTCAGAAAACTGAAAAGATGTAAAAATATATTTGAAGCTCACTGTTTACTGCTTTACTGTTTATGATTTCACAAATCTGAATTTTTTTGAAGTAAGCTGAATGGCACAAAATTTAAAACAAGAACCATTTTTCATTCTTCTATGGTTTCCTTTCTTTCAATAACTATTCACCATCCCACAGATCATTCCATAGCTTTACACATACAATATGTGACAAATGAATAAACATGACTAAATATAAATCAGACCTGATGTTTATGATAAAACCAAGCACCGTCTTCAACTGCCTTGATTTAGGCATTACATGGACCCAAGATGAAAATGGTGAAACATTAAATTATCATATCAATTACTAATACTGCTACACTATGATTATGAATGAATTCAAAGAACAGAAATTATTTTTCATCTGCCAAATTATTTTCCTTTGCCAGAAATGAGATTTAAAAAAAAAAAAAAAATACCAAAGAGAGAGAGAGAGAGAGAAATCATTTTTGCACTTTTGTACACCATGAAAAATTCTGAAAAATTCACGGTACAAGAAAATGGTTTCTTCTTATAATTACATGACTGTATAATTTTGTCATAATGTTTCATGGCAAACTTTTCAAAAGAAAATAAGTGATCTTTTGCCTCCCTTCTTGGCAAGTGCTTATTCATCAGACCTTGTGCTTGGCAAAAGGGGACAACTGGCCCAATGAAAAACAATCCTATTTTATATTCGTCTCAGTCGAAATGCTCCAGGGATATACATTTTTTTAATCACTATGACAGTCTACTTACTTAGACCAGTGCTCTGTGATAAATATGTATATCACTTAAACCTTGTTTAAATTATGTTCAAATATTTTGAATTGCATCAGAGCAATACATGCACTACTGTGTAACATATCATATACATCCAATAAGCATACACCAACTGAAAGACACTAAAAAATAAAGTCACATAATATTCACAACATCCAATTATTATAATGATGAAAAAATGTAAAACGTCTTACATTGAAAATCATCCAGCACCCACATCAAATTCCATGTTTTTCTCCTTTAAGTACACTGCAGTGGATAAGATATTAAGAACTAAGATTGTTCTAAAAGATATTATATGCTAATAAAAAGTAAGATTTTTTTTCTAAAACAAAAGATAAATGTTACATATAAAAGCAAAATGTAAGCCAGAACAGAAATGCTGTAGAGGAATGAAACTAAATATTAACAAAATCAAGGCTTAAAATACCCATAGCTTCTTCATCCATGATATAATATAATAAGATTGTGTGAGATTTGGTTTAAGTGTATGAAAGCTCTCCACTATCTTATTTCAGACCAGTCTCTCTGTCTCTCGACTTATGATACTATATCAGCTGTTGGCCCATACCATACAAATAAAACACATGATTACTCTAGCCAACAAACTAAAGAACATGAATGTAATGGTTCAGTGTATAAGGAAAATACACAATATGAGCAACTCAAATATTAAAACTCTAAAAAACTGCTTGTGACAGTTGCATTTTCCTTCTCTGTTTTATCTACTCATTGACAATGTTGGCAATTGTAAAGCAACCTGACTGATGGAATAAATAATGGCATTATCAGTAAAGCAATCTGTATCTTCAATTCATATATTAAAACACAAAAAATCTCCTTCTGACGATTGCTTTTCTTTTCATGCTGTGTCTGTGAACTGATAATGTTGACAATGGCATCACTAATAAAGCAATCTGTATCTCTAACTCATATATTAAAACTCCCAAAAACTGCATGAGACAACTGCTTTTATCTATTGATTGATAGTGTTGATGATAGCATCATGAATAAAGCCATCTGTATCTCAACTCGCGTATCAAAATACGCAAAAACTGTTTCTGATGATTGCATTTATTAACTGATGCTGTGACGATGGCATCATTAGAAAAGCAATCCACACCTTCAACTCATACATTAATACTCCTAAAAACCGATTCTGACATTTGCTTTTCCTACCATGTTCTATCTATCAGTAAAGTGATCTGACTGTTGGCTTTTAACCATGGCATTATCAGTAAAGTAATCTGCAGATCTATCTTCAGCTCGTATACTAAAAACTCTCACAAAATGTTTCTGACGATTCCCTTCATTGACTGATTGATGGTATTAACAACAGCATCATCAGTAAAGCAATTTATCCTTTCAACTTATACATTCAAATTCTCCAAATCTGCTTCTGACAATTGCTTCGTGTTAACAATGGCATCATTAGTAAAATAATCTGTACCTATAACTCATATATTAAAACTTCTGCTTCTACAATTGCCTTTATCTATTGACTGACAGTACTGACAATTTCATCATTAGTAAAACAGACAATACTTTCAACTCATATCTACATTCAAATTTCCAAAATCTGCTTCTGACCATTGCTTCTATTTCATTATTAATAGTGTTAACAATGACATCATCAGTAAAGCACTCTATATCTTCAACTCATATATTAAAATATCTGAAATTGCTTCTATCTATTGATTGATGGTGTTAACAATGGCATCATCAATAAAGCAATCTATATCTTCAACTCCTATATATCTGATAATTGTTTCTGTCTATAGATTGATAGTGTTAACAATGGCATCATCAGTAAAGCAATCTATATCTTCAGCTCCTATATTAAAATATCTGACAATTACTTGTATCTATTGATTGATAGTGTTAACAATGGCATCATCAGTAAAGCACTCTATATCTTCAACTCATATATTAAAATTCTGATAATTGCTTCTACCTATTGACTGATAGTATTAACAATGGCATCATTAGTAAAGCAATCTATATCTTCAACTCCTATATTAAAATATCTAACAATTGCTTCTGTCTATTGATTGATAGTGTTAACAATGGCATCATCAGTAAAGCACTCTATATCTTCAACTCATATATTAAAATTCTGA